>JANHGB010019998.1:11647-26943 GCA_026283785.1 Coracopsis vasa
GCGCCTGGCGCCAGCTGATCGCAGGCCACGCCCTGGAAAACGGCGGGGTCGGCGTGCAACTGGTGGCCACAGGGATTTCACAGCGATAGGGAGGTCTGTCACTGATGTTCAATTATACATCGTATTCTGTCACGGTAAAGTGACAGGTAAGAAGTAGCTATGCTCAGGGTTTCCCACAACCTGCCGAGAGTCAGTGACAAATCTGTACAAGCACACTCAGTTTCTATGTTTTTACCTGGGTTTATAGGGCTTAAAACGCTGAAGCTTGTGGTATCATAGCTTAATACTATACAGATACATGTATATTAAACCTGTTTAAGGAATTATAAGTGTGCAGAGGCGTGAATATGAGTAATATATGAATTGGCAGATAAGGGGGAATGGATTTTTTTCCGTTAGTGGTTACCGTGTAGGTTAGTTTATCAGTTAATATTAATTTTTTTAATTCTGTATTTAGTAGAGCAAAGAAAAAACAGCATTCTCAAGGTATTGTGTGTATGTGACTGCTGGCTTGTGGTGTCCCCGAGGTGACCCCCGTATTTTTCAGAGTTGCAGCTGGAGGATTCGAGGTCCCTGGCAGAGGCTGTGGCAGAGGAACAGTAGCAATAGCTGGGCTGGTTGTGGTTTAAATCACTCAAGAAATTCCTTTTTCAAACAGAGGGCTTGGAAGTCTTGCTATATCTCTGCTTTTAGGAGGGCAGCCTAATCCTCAGGGGTGTGGAAGCGAGCTCAGGCTCTCTGAAGAAGCTAGTGTGTGCTTAGCGCTTAATGCTCCCACCAACCCTTTCCTGACACTTGTCGCTGCTCAGTTGTCCCTGCAGTGTGAGCAAGCCCCTGTGTCCTGCCCCGGCGTAGCTGTGCCGTGGCTGGCAAGCTGAGGTCACTGGTGCCTAGCCCAACGCCCTCCTTGGAGCTCGGCCACACCACCGTGCTCACGCCACAGGACCCAAGAGGCAGAAGCGCTACATCCCCAGTGGAGAAGAAGGGAGGCCGTTCCGTGGGCATCCTCGCAGCATCATGACTCTCGAGGTAAGCAATTCTGCATTTGATGGGGCAGAGGTACAAGAAGAGGAGAGGGAGGGGGATGTGCTGTCGGTCTCTGCAGTGCTGTGTCGGAGATCAGTGGTGGTCATGGATTATTACTGCAAAATCAAGGTTACCTTGCAGTGCAAGAAATTTGCCTAAGCCTTTGAAAGTTAAATAGTGCATTACTTCTTGCAAGAGAAGGAGAGACATGCTGCTTATTTTGAACTTGCAGAGGTCATGTAATTTTTGGAGCTTTACCTGTTTAGAGAGTGTATTAATTGTTTGTGTGTGCAGCTGAGTTTGCTAGGACTGCATTATGCACTGAAAGGTAGTTACATATTTATTTTTTTTAGGATCTAGCTATAAAAGGAGGAGGGAAGCTTCTAACACTGAAGCAGCGGTATGTGTGCATTTGGGAAGCATGAGTAATTTTTAAGGGAGTTGTGCATATATTCTTAGAGTGTGTGCATGTTTGAAGTGGTGCATTTTGATGGGCTTGTGTTTTGTTAGGAAAGCTGCTACTTCCTTCCTTCTTGGCTAGAGACGGCTTCCTTCTACCTTGTCTCTGACTATAGAGTTAAATAGTTCTTGAGGAAATTATCTTCATTGCTGGCTTTTAGCCTCCTACCTTTGTAGCAGACGATGAATACTTCCCTTGTCTTGCTCATGCCCTGATGTATTAGACTGTTTTTCTTCATTAGGCTTTCTATTATCCCTTTCACTTCAAGATTTGCAAGCCCCTTTATCTCTGTCTCGTTATAACGTCCCTCTTAGCTTGGTTAGTGTGCATGTTTTGCCGAGAGTGAGCAACATAATGCTCTGACCTAGATGCAGGGAGAATATTGCCAGTAGCTCAGCAATTTTCTGCTGAGCTCCAGTTACACTGAATGACACAGAGGTTTCATTGTGGCGTTTTACAGCGAAGGAGAAGAATCTTACATCTTCAGTGGGTCAGAATTGTTAAATCCCAAACATAACACCAAATTAAACACTTTGTTTAATTAGAGATCATTGAAATTACAGTTTGTTTTATTCTGCCTTGGATTCACTCTAGAGAATAAATTTATCAGCTTGACAATTATACAGTGAGCCATAAATCACATTGGAAAGAGCTGAGTGCAGTATGATATGCCATTCCATTGCTGTGTACAGTTACACTTTCACATAAAAATCAGTACTTGAATGCTATGACATGTTACACATTCTGCGTTAGACATTATAGAGGTTTTCTATCCACTGTGGCTTTGGTTGACAGCTACCATCCATATCCATAAAATTTCATTGAATCAAACTGTATGGGATTGAGGACAAAATTAATAAAACAATGTTTCCATCAGGGAGGCTGTAAAAAGATTTACATGTTTTGCAAACTGGTAAAATACTCTGCTGTAAATAAATTAATTCAAGCTTTGTTCTTTGCACAAATGGAGTCTGTGATAATAATCTGATGATTTGTGCCTTTACCATTAAACATGTGTGTATGTTTATGTCTGTATATATACTTTTGCTTTTGATTTGAGGAGTTAAAAGGGAATTTTATTGGCATGTGATTAAAAGAAAATTATATTTTGATAGGCTGCTCCTAAATATATTGTGTAAGCAAGCAAATCCTGAGCAACAGTGTGTGCACAATGATTAGCTAGAGGGAGATGAAGAAGCAAGTATTTACATTTTATTTCTGCGTATTTCTTGCTGTGTAAGATATGCATTTGCCTCTTTTGAAAACAGTATCTTGTGATACTTGCCAATAGATGCAGATAGGATATAAGTGTATGAAGGTAAGAACCTTGTAAACTTAATGGTTTCCTTTCTTAATTTTTTTTTTTCGAGTTAATTTTTGTCTTGTACAAGTCCAGCAAGGCTTCTAGGTCATTCTTACTGTGAAGTTTAGATCAGAAAACAATTCAAGGCATGTGGAAGCTTTCCACTGACTTGAATGGTCCTTGTACGTCAGTGCTGGCAGAAGCCCGCATGCAGCAGTGGCCACAGTATAAAGGTGAAGGTAGATAGAACTTATTTAAACTTTAATCAATTGTGGCAATTCAGTTATGTTTTATTATTGATAGCACTTCTTAATCTTGCTGTTAACAGAGCATGAATGCTGCTTAATGATTTAAGCACACTCCTTGAGAGGAAAACTTTCTTTTCTTCCATCAGGCTGACTTTAACGCTGCTGCAGAAAATGTAAAAAAACTAAAAACAAGGCCAACTGATGAAGAACTGAAGGAACTATATGGATTATACAAACAGGCTACTGTTGGAGATGTTAATATTGGTACACCTATTCCTATATATACTTCGCATTTACCCCCATATCTTGATGAAATCAAGCAAATGTTATGTAAATCTACATGATAATTAAAGGTATACATTTATTTTGGCAGAATGTCCAGGAATGGTAGATTTGAAAGCCAAAGCCAAGTGGGAGGCATGGAACCAGAGAAAAGGTGTTGCATCAATTAAATTTACATCATCTAGTCATGTTTATAGGATGACAAATATGGAAGGATAATGACTCCTACTTTCCTTTGCAGGTTTATCAAAGGAGGACGCCATGAAAGCCTATATCTCTAAAGTAAAAGAAATGATAGAAAAATACGGGATCTAGAATAATCAAAATAATTCCCACTAACAACTAACCCTTCAGTAGCTAATGAACTAACGCTGTTGAGAAAAACACAACACTAACTCCTTAACTCCTCATTGTGTAGTCTGATGGTAAAATCTTTTAATCATAAGCTGTTTGACTGTAAAGGGCATTTGCATACCTACTCTACATTTTAGATTGTATCTTATTCTAAATAAATTTAAACCTAATAAATTAAGCTTCCTGTAAGAATTGTGGATTTTTGTGGCTATTAAATTACATTAAGCATATTTACAGAGAAGCTCTAAAAGTAAAATAACGTAGCTGTCATTTCTTGGAAATGAGGTTACGGAATGAAGTGAAGGATTTGTGCACATGCAAGATGAGAAGAGGGAAAAAGAAAGATGTAAACTGTTTTATTTTTAAGCCCCAAAGCCAACGTTTATTTTCAAAACATCAAAAAACTCCCTCTTCTAAAGGATTACAGAGGAGGAACAAAACAACTCTTAGGCATAACTGCATGCAATTGTACAGAAAGAATGACTTATTTTGAACTGCTGTGGACTAATCTTACACTGTCTGCCATTAAAAGAGAGGGAAATACTCATAGGCCAGCATTTTCTATACATCTTGTTATGTGTTTTATCAAGAAAATTTCATTAGAGGGCTCCAGCAGATAAAAGTGACCTCCAGGACGTTTGTAGAAGGAAGTATCTCCACTTGTTAGATCATGCCAGGCTGAAAAAGATATTTAAAGGAGAAATATCAGAGAAATGTTAACGATTGGAGTCATTCTACGTAACAGTTTCAAAATTACTATTTAATGATTATTTTAAATCCAGTATCAACTGGTTTGGTTCATACATTGAGACTGCTTTGTTGATTTAAAGACTCTAGAAAAGCTCTTCATTAACCGATCTGATACAACAGGCAGATGTGTAAGCATAAGCAAAGTACCTTCTAAATCATGTGCTTGCTGATCTTCAGACCCATTAAAGCAGGTAATATCACAAGACAAGGGGATATTCCCATCTGCCATCTCAAAACTGTGAGCATAAAGCAGTATAAAAAGCAGTAATAAAACTTTCCGTCAGATAACCACAAATACAGGTTTCTTCCACATACAAAATAGCATTTTTTTTCTCCTCCAAAACATAACAAACTTCACAAATAGGACTGTGCAGAACATCGAGGGAAGGAATTACTGTGTCTGTAAGATTCTTAGGTCCTTACCCTACTGCAATTACTAAAACTTTAATGAAAGAATGACCCAATAGTTAGGAAAAAAAGGAGCTTCAATCTGCAATAAAAATTCTCACCTACAATAAACAAGTATGTTGTCTGCTTGTATTCAAGTTCTAATGTTTCAGGACGTTATTAAGCATCAGGTTCCTATGGCTAAAATGGGTCCCACATCCAAGAGCGTCCTTGTCTTCGCCAAGGTAAGAAACTTTAACCACTCGGCTACATGAGCTGTTGTGTAACATCCACTTGGAATAGCAGTTAGGGCAGAAGCGGCTGGTTGCACTCTGGATGCCTAGAACACAGGGATTCTTTGCTTCTGGTTAGGCATGGATCAGGATGCTAAATGCAGTGATCCTGAGGCACCACCAGTTGAGATTTTTAGCCTCAGAAAACAATAAAAGATGTGAGAATATTACTTTGGATCCTACGTAGAACTGTAAGTCTACCATGACATGTTCACTTCTGTAATAACAGTAGTGGTTGCTACAATAAGCATTGTTTTCATCTAGGGCTTAACTACTAGAAGCACACAAAGGAGAAAACTATGTTTACTTTTTCATACTCTTTTTGTAACAGAAACAAGAACAAATTAGAGAGAAAAATTAAAACCTGAATCAGACAGAAATAAAACTATAAAATACAAGTATAAATGTAATACAAAATTGTAAAACTTACGACCATGTATGAAGTACTCTAGCATCTTCTCTGACAGTATTTATCAGATGTTTCTTACTGTCTTTATTTCGCAGAATCTCAGGAGGAATTTCTCCTAAAGTTTGTAGATATGCAAGAATGTCTTCATCTTTTTTCTCATATGCAGTTTTGAGGTAAATAAATGCTTCAGACTGTCAGCCAGACAAAACAGATCAAGTGTTGTATATAACATACTTTAAATAATGGTTTAATTAAGAATTGTTTTAGTAAAAAGTACAATGATGCTGTAATACAACCAACAGCTGATTAGTTTAACATCCACAGAAAACACTTCTTGGAAAGGCTTAGTAGGCTGTGTTTGCTGAAAATACAGATTATGAGTGAGCCAAGTACCCTCAAGGTCTGAAACTTTCACACAGACAAGTAACCATTAAATTAATTTTGTTCGAAGTTTGATTCTCACAATTGAAATACAACTAATAAAATTATCTATTTAAGAGAAAGAAAAGCCTAGCAGTGCACACAAATCTGACTGATGTAGAAATGGAGAGTGCAGCTGATTATGGAAATTGGTAGGAATAACAGGTGCTTCCATGAAGTACTAGCTTGTCCTCAGGATTGCTAAGAAGCTCCAGAAACACAAGAATGGAAAGAGCAAATGCCGTCTGAGGACAGGAAGACTACGAAAAAGCCACTTCACTGTTGTTTTCCTGAAAAGACAAGCAGACCCAGCAGAACCTCAGCAGAAACTGAGGACAGATTAAAAAGCCAACAGAGAAGGTGGAGAGAAAGAAACAGACAAATGCACTGAGGGTTGGTGCTGGAGGTTTACGAAAGATTAGGTTAAGACAGCTATTTCACACGTTACAGAGTAGGGAGCGGCACTTCATGTTTTGTTTGGATTACTTTTCAGTATTAAGCCAGAGGCCATTAGTAAATAATCCAGTATTCAAAAATGTGGCATTAGTTTAAGGAGACTGCTCTCCCCAGGCTAAGGTTAGCAGCAGTGGATACTCTTGTCATGTGAAATTCTTTGCCTCAGAATTAATTTCCTTTAAGAAAACAAGACTTTTTCTGCATAGATTCAGAAGCAAAGATGATTGTTTTCTGTTAAAGCCACTCTACATCCCACACTGTAAAATGTTATTTTTTCTCTTGGTAGCTAACTTACTGTTTTGTTTCCTACTGTTAACGATTCTGAAACTTACGTTTAGGATGGGTGCCCCTGATAAAAAAAGATGGATTGGTTCTAGTCCATACTTTTCTTTCAAGTGTAGTGCAACTGCAAGACTAACATACGATCCAAAACTGCAGCAAAAAGAGAAATTAAAGCAAAGGAAGCAAAAACATATGTAAAACACGGAAAATTTAAACATCATTTGAATTTCAGTGTTAACTGGCTATCTTGAACAGTTACTGAAACTATATGACATGTAAAGTATAGTCATACTAGCTAATTGACATGAAGTGTATTCTCATGCAGTCTACTTTTACAAATCAGACCTTTTTTTAGTCTCTCTTTCTTTTAGTATTCTACTTAATTTGCAGTAAGAACAGTTATTTTGAATTCTTGTGACAGAGTGATCTTCAAAATCTATGTGTTTTGTGAATGGTTTACTCCCCTACATTTTAGAGCAAGCACTGACACAAACATTAACAGTAAGAACGATTATAATTTCTCAGTGTGGAAAGAAAAAGAAACACAACACTGCCGGTTTTAGAAGATGTTGTGCCTGAAGTAATAGTCTTTGACATCAACAGCATGTTTTAGGTTGACTTGACAAAAAGCTTTTGCAGAAGGGTATTTTCCTACAGCTTTTGCAAATAAAGGCAAGTAACTGTCTATTCCTAGAGTTCAAAGATAAAGCTCCTTCACCGGAGTATCTACAAATGTATGTATTTTTACCTGTGACCAAAAAATGCAAATGGTTTTTCTTGCAGTCCTTTTAACAAAACACTTGCAATTTCATTAACTGCATTTGTCATGTCTTTTGCAAAAGGCTCCCCCTCACGAGATTCTCTTCCGGGAAGGCTTACAGAGGACACTGCGGAAGAGGTGGAGGAAGGGAGGGAAAAGAATTATAGTAATTTCAGATAGAAATAGTACAATAATTTTAATTAAGCTTTTAAATCTGTTTCGCAGAATATATAGATTATTTAAATTAAGCCTTCTTAAAGTTGATACAATGTATTTGCTATTCTAGTACTGTTTTTAATCTTGTGAAACGATTAGGTTTACACCCTTTCCTTTACTCCCATATGTTGCCTCTCCAACTGATAAATGCCGACTGATAAATGCCTTGGGTCAGAAACCTACAGTGTAAGGAATGAATAGATGAGGGAAAGAAGGTTGGTTTTCTAAAATCTTCTTGATGTCACACATACTGCCAAACTCACATGAAAGTAATGGGGCAGATGCAAAGTATTTTAGCAGAGAAAGAATAAACCACTATCTAATACCACAGGCAGAAATGTTTGCATCTTACATACTTCCTTTCTGCACAAAACATCTCTGAAAGAGCATGCTGCACCCTGATTTTATTCATCCGTGTCTGCATTTGCTTCTAGGCCATCTGCTTAGTAACTTTTTTGGAAGGAGTTCCAGTGAAAAAAAGCTTTTCCTTCCCTTTTTTTTTTTAAAAAAAAAGCAAATCCAGGCAAATCTGATGTGACTTGTGCAGCTGCTTACAGAAAGCACACAGCATACAAGCATTTAGAGGACTGGTACAATTGCCTTGGCAATGGTCTGTATCAATGTCATATTGACTGTTATAAATCCACAGTTTAAACTTCAGGTTTGATACAAGAAGTGTAAAACCATGCAAACACTCTGGATAAAAGAACTTCTGTTCAGTCTCTCAACATTAAAACTAGTTCTCATATCTTCATTGTTGACTTTGCTGATGCCTTTTTTTAACATTCACAATATGACAGTGTACTGCAGTTTCTGAATCACACCAATAGTTTCTGAGGGAGTCAAGCAAACTGTCGTCCTGTGAAATTTAGCTGTGAGGATACAACTTTTTAACCTATAATTTGATCCAAGGTGGCACAGAACTTTAACAGCACCCTGATGGAAATGCCAGCTCCTAATGGAATTCCTTTCTGGATTAGATCCACTGGATAAACATTGCAGTGCTATCAAGAACATCATAGTCTGTTCAGAAAAGTTTGCTACCATGTATTTCAGACATGCTTAACTTCTGCTTTAGCTGCACAAATGACTAACCTTCAATTGAACTGCTGAAGAGTCTGCCCCATTGAGCAAAATGAGAAGATCCACTTCCAGCCCACGGAAAGCATATCAGCCTACAGAGAGCATCTGGCCTTTCGTACGGACAAGCAACCACCTTCTCCATTCCTTAAAAAAAGCCGAAGAAAACAACCCATCATTCTAGAACAAGACTTTTCAGGTAGAGCAAATTAAGTCTAATGTGATACAATGGGCTGCAATATTTTCTGTCACCAAAACTACTTGTGGCACATCAACTATCAGTTACATTGGTTTTGAGATGGTGGAGTAAGTAGAGCCGCATTCAGCTTTATCACAGCAGCTTTAGTATTTTCATTAACTGACTGACAGAAGTAACAGCAGAAGCAAGATTTATAACTCCTTCCTTCTTGCTGAGAAGGAAAAGCAGCACCCAATATGCCAACTACATTGTCTCTAGCACCAGATACTGTCTTTACTATCTGAATCTTCTTTCCCCATTTTCTTGTCCTCCGTTGTTGCTGATTAGATTTGTGGATATAAGCATTGAGATGATACCCTACAATTGGTAGCATATGCTCAGTATATGCAAGGGCTGATTCATCTTAAAATACACCTATATGCCTACATGAAGTCTTTTTTACCTGCACAGAAAGTTTTAGAAATGCAACCAGATCAGAACAGGCAGCAATTCGTGCCTATTTTAAAACTAGGTGATGCAAGTAAGACAGAAGAAAATCTACCCTAACGTTGCTGTGGCAGTTTCTTGATTTCCACATACGCATACATCTAAACTGGAAAGTTTCTTTACATTTGTTAAGAATCACTTCAGAGAAACTCAAAGAAGAACAAGTCAAAAAAAGTGGATCAACAATCACTGGGCAAACAATTAAAAAGAGCTGAAGGATAGTGGAACCAGTGCTGCAGAAGACGCAATTCCTCTGGTAGATTCATTTAGTTCCAGTACCATTAGTCCCATTTACACGGTCACTTTTCCCACTAAAAGACGCAAACCCTCAAACATTTCTGAAGCCAATGTTTTGACAATCAAATAAGAAAAATCAAACTGATTCCAAAGGCGATACAAAAATGTAAAGCATGATAAAGAAGCACATTTAGTCAAAGCCCTTCCTTCAGCTATTCAAAGATACATTACCAGTCCCTGAGAATTTTCCACAGGTTCTCCTCATACACGTTTATTCCATCCCCATTCAGTTTACTTTAGCGGCAAATACCTGAGTAGCCGGGAAGACCAGCAACACTAGGAAAAAACAGCCCGAGGATGGATCCACTCCTCACCACTGCACAGCAAGGAGGCGCAAAGCCAGCTTCACAGGAGAAGAGCAGATGTGCACCCAGGTGGCACAGCTGCCTGCTTTTAAGTCTTTTGTGGGCTTAAAGGGAGGAGCCCACACCCCACAAAAAAGGCAGGGACTGAGGTGCACAGCATCCCAAAAGGGAAACAGGAACATCATGTGTTAGGTGTGACACATACAGCATTTGTCAGCAATATGAGGCAGGTGCACTGCATCAATTCCACTGATTTAAAAATTAACATGCCTATGGCAGTACAGAAGTTGTAGCAATTTCAGTACATGGTGACCCACAGCTTTACTGAAGAGAAAGCCTGATAAAGTATTCAAGAAAAGCCTGCCTTTTGTAAGAAGTGCAGCACTTACACTTCTGCTGGACAGTTTTTTAGGCATCTGAAAATGTTGATATAGACCATACCCTGATTTGAATAAAAGACTGCATTTGGTTAGTAGGCCAGTTGTAATTTTTACAAGCTGGAAGACATAGTGGTGCATGAACAACACACTGGTTATATTTGATGATTTTATGCTAGCTACCATATTATGTTCCTGGTGACCAGATGCTATCAGACAACCTAGAAACACCAGTGTATTTGTAACCGCATTTGTAGTACTAGGAAGACTGGCTTTATTTTTGTTTTTTTTCATTTTTAGTGTTACTCTACCAAAAATAGCTGTAACAAGAATAATAAAGTAAAACTATTCAAAAGCAGTGACAAAAAAGAAGGAACCTGAGTGCCAAAATGGGTTCTGATGCATAACTTTAGACACATAAGCTGGACTGCTTTGTGGTTTTCTCATTATTCTTCATTCTTCCACATTTCTCTTCATCATTTCTAGGAAACTGACAGATCTGTGATGTGAAGAGGGAAGCCTGCCTGTAGGCCTACCCAGTCAGTAAGCACTGCTCCTTTCCCACACAAGGTCTGCATTTTTTTACTCGCTCCTGATTTCTGCTTTCCTGGGAAACCCTAAATCAATCCTTCTGACTGCAGCAGTTTCCGTGGGAAGGTCCAGGCTCCACAGCGAGGGCTGGTCCCGGGGCTTGCAGCTGTCACTTCCAAATGGCGAAAGTGGAATCTGTTGCTAAGGCTAATGCTTTGGTGTTGCAATTATTATGAAGTAAGATGAGGCACACTTATGTTTTAAAGCAGGTTACATTGGCTAGTCCTGACCTGTGCTGTTACACACAAGACTACTTCTCCACATGAGGTATCTGCTATTATCAGAGGTGTTTGATCATAAGGTGAAATTTATAATGAAGCACTTAATACGCTTTATTTATTCCTACCTCAAATTGTGCCAACTGTAAAATCTGACACCCTGTTATAGCTCTGTTTGTAACATTAACAGTTGTTAATGTTATAAAAGCCAGCTCAGCCAAAATGACATTTGCCATTTCCAGGGCTGAAGGTAAAAGAAGGCTTTACAGAGCTAACTTTGCTAACCCAGTACTACTACAGAGTAGGACAGGCTATTTTGGTTGGAAGGGATCTAACAACAATCATCTAGTCCAATGCCTGACCAATTCAGGGCTGACCAAGTTAAAGCATGTTGTTAAGGGATTGTACAAGTGGCTCTCAAACACTGACAGGACTGGGGCATTGACCACCTCTCTAGGGAGCCTGTTCCAGCGTTTGACCACTTGCTAAAGAAATGCTTCCTAATGCCCAGTCTAAACCTCCCAAGTGTAGCTTTGAACCATTCCCATGTATCCTATCTCTAGGATAGGAAATTAACAAGTGATACACTGAATAACTGCAATGTTGTTTTTTTTTTGCCTGGATACAAAAATGTGCATACCTGCTGGAAGCAGAGAGTGTTATTATGGAGTAGGAATCGCTCTTCTGAATAAACGCATACCGTGGGATTTGATGACAGTGTTTCCCAAGTAATTATGCAGGTATCCCAGAATATTTTACGCCATCATCACACATCTCACCCTATGGATAATTGCCAGACCTTCTAGGGAAAAACTGTTAGCACTGTTGGCTGAAAAGCAAGTGATTTCTGTGCACCAGTTGAAACAAATTACATTGATCAGAAATTGCTGGAAAAGACCTGCCTTAACAGCTTTGCTGTTTAATCTTTCAGGAATCATCAGTACTTGAGGTGAGCCAAGTAAAAAGTTGCCAGAGACTGAATCACAGAAAAGACAGAAATAGATCCTAAAAAGCATGAAGAAGACCTTCTCAGAAAGCTAGGAATGTTTATGGACAACCAAGGGCAGAGGGTGGTAGATAATCGAAGGGAGAGCTCAAGGAAGGAACAGCAGACTAGACAGTGACAAGAGCCCACCAAAACAAAAGGGAAGTGAGATGTGGGACCAAAGAAGTGCAGGTGCTTATGTGTGGAAATAGCAGGAATCCAAGAAAAGTAGACTAGGAAGAGCCTGTAACTGTAGATGCTGATTTACTTCACCAGCAAGAGTTTAAATCTGTAGCATATTAGGTAATATGCATATGTATATAGAATATTTGAAGACAAAATATTTTTCTTCTATAGTCAATGATATTAGTGAGGATGCCTGAGCCTTCAGACCCTGCTGTTACCAGGAAGCAGAAGTATCTCACCTCTGCTAAGTCACTGACAGAGCAAGGCACAAGCAATTCTGCAAACAGCTACATGAGTATTAACTGATCACACACTGACCTTTATTACATATTGGACAATCAGGTCACAGCACTGAAATTTTGACAGGTATACTGATGAAATGAGGAATGAAGTTGTTTCTTCTCTAGAACAGTCATTTTGCAAAATGGAAAGAAATGTTAGAAATACTCTTGCCAATGTACTAGGGAAATAATGCAGCGTGGATGTAGTTTAGTACCAGAATCCTTAACAGAGAGGCTTTTCCTTTAAAGGATTTAATCAGGAAGAAATTGTGTTGGTTGTCACCCATGACTAAATCACATGACAGCAAATATGCTGAGAAGCTTTATGCTGAGACCTGTGGATATTTTTTCTTTACTATTTGATATCTTTCTCTTTGTAAATGGGTTAAGGTCATTCAGGTGTTGCCATCATTGCCAGTGGCTGCTAGTAATTATTACTTCATGACACCACCTACAGATACACCAGCAGCACAAATAGGCCTCATCTTCCCACCTGTCTTCTCCCTCTCACATACTCCCAGAGCAAAGCTATGGGACCAAAGGAGGATTTGGTAACACCTTTGCACATGTTAATGAGCAGCTCATGCTGTAAGCATGAATTCACTGGATGATGGACCTGATAAGATGTGGGTCTGGAGAGAACTGGCAGATGTAGTTGCCAAGCCATTATCCATAGTATTTGAGAAGTCCTGGCAGGCTGGTGAAGTTCCCAGTGACTGAAAAAGGGGAAATATAACACCCATTTTTAAAAAGGGAAAAAAGGAAGACCCAGGGAACTACAGGCTGGGCAGTCTCACCTCAGTGCCCAGCAAAATCAGGGAGCAGATCCTGCTGGAAACTGTGCTAAGGCACATGGCAGATACGGAGGTTTTCTACAGAAAAAGGAACTGGAGAGGGTATCAAGGTTCCTCACACAGTGTCCAGAGGGACTTCTAGCCGGCAATCACAGTGCTTAGGATGCTTATGAAGTCCAAAGCTAGTACTAGTAAGGCAACTATTGCTGCAACGGTGGTTACAAATCAAATCTAATTTTGTTGCAAAATCTGTGGGGAAGGCAAATATGGGGAGCAGAGAAACTGCGTGGCCCAGAGAGTAATCTAAGACAAAGCTGTAACTGAGCTGCAGATTTGTCATCAGCTCTGTCTGGTCCTGCTGATGATGAAAGAGAGAATCCTGCGCTTCCCATGTTCCCAGAACATAAATGTCTACCTCAGTTTTTCTGCCAACACTAGCAACCACATGGCTATGTAATAAGAGCACATTGTTTATCAAGCTGAAAACTTCACCTGCGTCAGGCAGCTGATCCCATACAGTCTCACCATCCCCCTGTTTTTAAGGCAAGTTGCCCCTTGTGACCTTTTGGCAATCTTTAACCCCTTAAATAAGCTGGAAAGGTGCATGCTGAGATTACACATACAGCCTCAAGGTTTGGATGCAAACGACACATCTGTGCAAACCTAATGGAGTAATTTGCCCTTAGTTATTTTACAGCTTTTACTGAAACAAAAACCCTGCAGAGTCTGCCTTACTGGTTTGAAAGACCCATTCAGCTGATCTAATTTTCATTTAGAAAAATAAATATCTAAGCCACACACAAGACAGAATTCTTGCATGAATAATCGATCTGTGGCATGCATACAGCTGAATCTGGATTCATTGGAAATCTGAACATATCTGGATAGGGAAATGTCTTTTTCTTCTTTTTTTTTTTTTTTTGTCTTTTTTTACAAGACAGCAGTTAAAATAATAGATTATTTCAAAATTGTCTTTATCTTTCCACTGCTTTCAGCTATTGGCCTTATGCCTAAGATCTGACATAGACCCTATTACAAAGAAGAAAGGATACATAAGAATAACCCTGCATAACCACGATTTTCCTGGATTGTAAGGTTTTCAACAGAAACAAGTTTTTATTTTATTACCTGTGACGTTAGATATGTGATCTGATGAATTAGTGGCAGACGAAAGCTGCTTTAGAATGTTCATAGTCAAAAAGAATGCTTCTTTGTTGAACTATTGGCAAAGAAATAGCTCAGTGTGAGAAAAAAACCTACTGAATTTAAAGAAAATATTTCCTGGGGGAGTGCATATCCTTTATTCACATTTAGAATAAGCTGAAAATAAAATTTTAGTTCTATAAAGATATAAAGATTGTCGTGGTTTAAGCCCAGCCAGCAACTCAGAACCACGCAGCCGCTTGCTCACTTCTGCCCTTCTTCCTCCCCCCTGCTCCCAGAGTAATGGGGAGGAGAGTCGAAAGAATGTAACTCCCATGGGTTGAGATAAGAACAGCCCAGTAACTAAGGTATAAGAGAAAACCACTACTGCTACCACCAATAATAATAATGATGAAGGAAATAACAAGGAGAGAGAGTACAACCGCTCACCACCCGCCAACCAATACCCAGCCTTACCCAAGCAGTGATCTCGCCCTTCTGGGTAACTCCCCCCAGTTTATATACTGGGCATGACGTGCTGTGGTATGGAATACCCCTTTGGTTAGCTTGGGTCAGGTGTCCTGTCTCTGCTTCCTCCTGGCCTCCCCCTCCTCCCTGGCAGAGCATGAGGCTCAGAAAGTCTTTGGTCAGAGTAAACATTACTGAGCAGCAACTAAAAACATCGGTGTTATCAGCATTGTTCCCAGG
>JANHGB010020003.1:0-10276 GCA_026283785.1 Coracopsis vasa
GCTGCTCTGAGGTCTCCCCTTAAGGAGCCTTCTCTTCTCCAGGCTGACCCAGCCCAGCTCTCTCAGCCTGGCTCCAGCCAATACCCCAAGTCCTTCTCCTCAGGGCTGCTCCATCCATTCTCCCCCAGCCTATGTCTGTGCTTGGGATTGCTCTGACCTGCTTCAGGACCTTTTACTTGGCCATGTTGGACTTCATGAGGTTTGCCAGTAGATGACCGCTCTGCTGGCAAAAGGCTGTAAGCCTGGGCTCACGTCACAAGAAGCTACTGTGTGTGCCTGAAACGTGGTTTTGTGCATTGAGGCTGGAATTGGCTGTGTTTGAAAAGGGGAAAAACGTACTGGAAAAGTGGTTGCGAGCCGTGTCTCCTGCTTCTCCTGCCTGCCCGTGTGTGGTGCGAGCATCCCAGGTGGAGGGTCCCTCCCTGAAGGAGAAGGACCGAAAACGGAGGGAGAAAATGTGGTTAAGAAGGAAAGATCCTGCAGGTTGAATGGCAGTGTTTGTGGTGGAGTCCGTTTTGGTTAAAAGCTGCTTTTTTTTGGCAAATAGCCCAAAAATTTATGGAAAAAAAACCCCAACCAGGCAGATTTTTGGCTTTGTTTTGCCTTCTTCCTGGGGAATTTGAGGAAAAAAATGAGAAGTCTCATGAAGAAAGTAACTGTCTCCCAGCCAGATCTCTTCTGTTTACTGTTCCTTGTGCTTGAGCCTTCACTAATTCTCTGTGTGTGCTGTTCCCAATGGATTCTCTTTGCCTCCTCCCCCTCCTCTTAACTGCGTGAGGTTATACTTGGTGGGGTGTTTTTGGGGGGGTTATCCCTGTAAAATCTGTTGGACAATTTCTGTGGAATTCTGCACTCTGATCACTGGCTCTGTGCAGGCTTGGGGCCTTTTTTATTCATAACCTTTATTTTTACCTTTATGTATACCCAAAATTACTGATGCCATTGGGCTTTCCAGCTGCTCTTTGGTGGCTGATGGAAGGACAGGGCACTACCTGTCCTCACTGTCCCGGTGATGGGTCATTTGTGCGCCTTGTGTTATCCATCCTCCTCACCAGAGAAGTGGAAAAACCCCAAGCTACTCTTCAGCATAACTTGTCTGTTGTGTAACACCTCTTGCATGGGGCATATAGGCAGAGACATGTTATGAAAACTGTTTCATGCCTCAAGAATTTGATGATAATGAAGAGCATTTGCATTTCCGAAGTTCTCACTCAGCAATGTCAAGTAGGGGGGGTTTGGTTTTGTGTTTTAATTAAGGAACAACTCTTGGTTTTCATTAAAGGTTTGTGTCTTAGATAGAGCCGGGGAGAATCCTCTACTTAACCAGAGCTATTTTAGTCTCCAGGTTTGCTTAAATAATAAGTTTAATTATGTAGCATTATTATTTCCCCCTCATCTTATTTGTATATTCAGGTCTTTGTGTGGTTGTGCTCTCTTTTGATGTTTGCAGAAATGCGTTATCTTCATCTGTCTGGTTTGTGTTTGGTGTGCCACTAATTGACTCAATATCCTGTTTGTTGGAATGAAAGCATGCTCTATTATGGCATATTTTTCCAGGGTGTAAAACCTCACAGTTTTCGGGCCACCCTGTTGGGAAGGAAATTGTTGGTTGTGCTGTGGAAATGAAGCAGTGATGGTATTTTTCCTCAGGTGAGCAGGGTTTTAACTTGTAAATGAACTCTTAAAAACCCTACTGAAGGTGAGATCCTGCATCATTGCTTGGATATCACCTGCAAAGGGCTCAGATGCGCTGAAGAGCATTTTGGGGTTGGTCACTGGGGGTCTCCACCTGAACCTCCTTGTTGCCACAACCACAGTGGGAGAGGAGGGGACCTTGGTTGACCAGTGATGCTTCTCCAGGGTGCTGCAGAGAGCAGAGACAGGCCCTTGGCTTTCATTTTCGGGTGAAGAGCTGCATTAGGAGCGTGGGAAGGGCTCTCCTGGTCTACCCCTGCCCAGGAGGGATATCCCAAAACCACTCTGCTCAGCCTCAATGGGCGGAATTTGCCTGGACTTGGTCCTTCAGGGCCCTGGCTCTGTCATCAGCTCGAAGATGAGCTTTGTGGTAGGAATTTGGACTTGAGCGCGTGGAAGGCAAGAGCCCTCTTTGTGTCCTAAGTTGCTCTTTCCAGTACAAAATTAAGGTTCCTAATGTGAGCTTAGCCTAATGTACACACATGGATATAAATCTCTCTTGCTCTCTTAAGTCCCTGACTCTCTTGGCAGTAAATTTGGGAACCCGAAGCTGTCAACAAAGCAAAATGGCAAGCTAGAAGCCAGACAGACCTCGGTTGTGTACGGCATTTTAAGTAACTGTAGGTACACGCTATGGCAATAATTAGGACTGTTTGTTGTGTTGAAGGGAGGTATGTCACCGAGGTATTGTGTGCGCTGGCATTCCCTGCGCCTGCAAGATGGATTAGCAGCTGGGTTAACAGATGCAGTAAAGCTCGCCTGAAAATAGTTCACTGTTGTTAAGCGTAGGTGAAAGGGCTTTGGTTTGGGTATCAAAGAGTGTGTTTTGACTGCTTGACAGGTTCGGAGGGGGGAAGAAGGGAATTTCAATATTATAAGCTTGCTCTGTGAGTCTGGGGAGGTTTTCTGTGCCATTAGAGTAATCAGCAAAGAGCTGAAACGTGCATTGATTAATAACCGAAGTGGAAGCACAGGGGAAACAAGTGGCTTTAACATTAACAAGGCAAATAAACCATTTCTATAAACCATTTTGCTGATTGAGTGGGATGTTAAATACGCTGCACACTGCACATGCTGCCAGACTGTGGTACTTCCATAACCCTGCCAGGCAGCTTTGGGAGCTGAGTGCGTGTGTGGATGTCTTCTGACTTAAAAAAATCCTGGATGCTTGGAAAAAAGAGATGCAGGTGGGGATGAGCATCCTTGGTGGGTAAATCGAGGACCAGGTCTTGCGTGACTGTGGAAGGGCTGGAGCTCCCGTGCCCACCTGGAAGGTGATGCTGATTGCTGACTTCCACGGGGAGGGCCTGGGTTTGGGTATGCGGGGTGCTCTTTTGGTGCTATTTGGGTTTGAGAGCACAATGGTAACGGCAAATGTTGGAAGAGGGAAGAAAGGAAAGCTGGCTCAGGCTGTGTGGTGGTGGCCTTTAGGATTGGAAATGACTTGCATTGGAAATGGGGTATGTTATTTTGTGTCTGATGGGGATGGATGTAGGGAGGATGCTGCACAAAGCAATTCTTCTGGAAACATGCAGTGGAAACAGTGCTTTGGGCTGGAAATGGCACCGTGTGCTTGACAGCATTGAGGAGGGTACAGCTCTGAATGTCCCAACCTGGTTTGACCTGCTCTGGCCATAGGATGCCAGCAGCACTGCATCATTTACAGGATGTTTGCTTAGAAAGTTCCCACTCTGCTCTTGGTGAGTGCATCACCTCCGTTAGCAGAACCTTAGTGCTGTTTTACATCTCTTCCTTCCTGGCGTGCTGGGCTAAAAAGCACCCCTTGAAGCAGCATACATGCGTGACAGCCAGGGAGGAGGCAGTAGGGTCGCTTTGGATGTGCGGTGTACACCAGAGCTGGGTTATTTTTCTCCCTTTGGCATTTGCAGCTTGGTACCATTTCACATGGAAAGATGTATATGCTGAGACACTCGCTATGTGCGTTTTTATAGTGCTCTTCATTAGCAGGTATGCTTCTCTTCTACAAGTAGCATAAGGAGTGGTTAGGGTGACCCAGCCTTGCCTGGGGGACAGGGGCTGTTATGTTTGTGCTGATCATCTGTAGGGTTACAGCAGTACCGAGCTCACAGTCCATTCCCAGAGATGCTGAGCATCCCCAGCTCATTTTGTAGCCAGGAAAACTGAGCTGGTTTTGGTATTTTGGGTGTAATTAAAGGTGATCGGAGTGTGTGGATGGTTCAGCAGCCTTGTCTGTCTCGATGACTCTGCTGGAGTCAATCACAAGCTCACGCTTCCCTTTCTTCTTCTCACCCCTTGTTAATGCGGGGCCGGAGCAGTGGAGCTGTGCTCAGGGGTGATGCTAGTGTTTCTTGTCATCTTTGTTGGGGGTTTTGTAAAGCCTCGGTAGCATGTCAATTATATATGATGGGTGGAAGCCTAATATTCTGTGATAATTAGAAGGCAAGTCTAGTGTGAAATCGGATTAGAGCCCGGCATTACAGTCCAGGATTCCTTTGGTAGTTGGTTCAGAGGAAGCCATAAAACTCTTTTAAAGATGACACAAGCCCGTGTGTGCTACAGGGAAGAGGCAGAGCACAAGGCTGAAATGATGGCCCTGCTCCCTGGTCCCCCAGCAGTGTTCACCTCCTGCTCCTCCATCAGCCTGGTTTACCCAGGCTGTTAACTCACATCGGAGCGAAGCTCAGCATTAACATCTTAGATGATAAACTGCTTTTGGCTTGTTTGCCAAGCTGCAGTGAAGGGCTAGACTGTGTAAAGGAGTCTAACCCCTGCCTCCCAGCAAAGAACTCCTGCTGGTTTTGCAGCTAGGTATATATAGGTGTATATACAGGTATATACCCTAAAATATGAACTTGGCCAAAGCAAGGTGAAGCAGGCAGGGAAGCCATGTTAGACATCCAGAAACAACATCTGAAAAGGCCTTGGGAAATGGGTGAAGAGAACTGCTTTTCAGGACCCTTGAGCCCCGAGTTTGCAGTGCACGCTTGCTCACTCGATGAAAACTTGTTTTCTGACACACTGCAAAATAGTTACTGGGTTTGGAAGCAGCTCTGTGTGCCCGGAGCCTGCTAAAAGCGGAGTTTCTGTCATGGCTTAAATCATAAGTTTGCAAGTTTACCTTTCTGAGCGCATTTCCTTGGACGCACCGATGGCAGCACTGTGTACCCTTGCATTTCTATCTTTAAACCACCACCTCCGTTCCCCAGAGGTGTGCTGTTAACTGGCCAAGCCTCTTCCTTAATTCTGATCCCTCCTTTTTCTCCCTGTAGTATAAAATAGAGGAGAAGGCTTGCTGCAACAGGCCATGGGAACGATCTGCTGCAAATCCACAGCAAGCTGCAGCCATGGTATGTGTATGTGGTAGATACTTGGAGTCGTTCTCTGCTACTTAAGCTCTTTTTGCCATGCAGCCCCTGATGTGATGATTGCACACGCTGCCAAACAATTCAGTAAGAAGCCTAACTTGAAAGGAAGCTGTGGCAGGGTTGTATCTTTGCTGTGCTCACATGGTGATAAATTACAAAAGCTGTTGAGTCTTTAACACTCAACAGTAGATGAAGAGTTGCCTTCTATGGGCATTGTTTGATGAGTTTTAACTTGGGAAATAATTATTGCCGAATGTGTCCTTGACAGCGAGCGTGCACCAGGAGGGTTCTTCACATAATGTACATAAGCGTTAGGTCTCTGTTTCAGTGGAACTAAATGATCTGGGTTTCACTCCTTTTCCGTAGAGGAGTTGTCTGGAAAGACAAAGAGCGTTGTCTTTGGTCTTGGCTCTGGATCAGTGTTTCCTGTGTGTGACTGGTCCATGCTCACGTGGACCATTGGCAGCGGCTGCTTCATGGTTTTCATTCCCCTGCACACCGTGGTTGTAGCACTTTGTGTTTTGAAGCTGTTTGACACCGTGCTTTGGGGTCTGTCCTTGGAGGCATAAACAGTTCCCAGCACCACAGCCGCTCACCGGAGAGGCATGTGATGGATCCATCACCCGGGCAGGTGAATGGGATGTTGTGTTGCTCTCCCTGCGAACTCGGGCATGGGGCAAGTGCTGTGGATGGGTGCTGGCTGGATCAGCTCTGTTAACTGATGAAAAACAAAGGCTAGACGTGACTTCTCACAAGCCGTGTCAGTGCCTGTTGCTTTGCTAAAGTGAGGGTATATTCTCAGCGATGTGGAGGTGCTAAGGACAACCCTTCCTGTGGGAAAACTGGAGCCCCCAGTGTCTTTGAGTGACTTTCCATTGATACCTCCCGCTGTGGCGTAAGAAAAGCAGCCCACAGCCCTGAACGTTCTGGTTTTTAACACTGGGTAACACAGTGCATCTTCTATGATTAGCACTGAGTAGCCAGAGCTGCTGGGCTCCAGACAGAGCTAATTCTTGATCACGAGCCAAGACCACATAGTGCTGACATGACTGAGAAATATCTTCCATAATTAGATTGCTTGGTCATTCATTTTTGAATGTCTGAGCTGCATTTTGGAGCATAATTTCTTAATGATCAACCAAATGGGATCTGTGCAAGCTTGATTTACTATCAGTAGTGCTCTCTTGGCTTGGCTTTGCATGTGTGTCCTGGGGAGGCACCGTGCAAATCAGGGAGGAGGGGGCTCAAAGAGGAAAGATTTAATTTGCAACATTAGGTGGCTGGTAACTTTAGTTTAATGGTATAAATAGATACAAACCTGTTATTTGTACTTGTGAAGTAGATTGGGCTTTTATATTTTTCACCATAACTAAATGGAATAGTTGTTAAAAACAACTGGTTTAGGGAGCCCAGGGCATCTGTGAAGAACTTGAGAAGTTGCCAGTGTAATGAGTGTAACCTGCTATCAGTAGGTTTGAATTTGCCAAGTAGGGTAGAGGCTTACCCCTCCAACACAAAAGAATGGGAAGTATGTGAGTTTAACCGTCAAAGGCAGGCGTACGTCATGGAAATAGGACTGGATCTGTGAAATGTATTTCCAGCATACTCCCCCCATAAGAAATACAGGAAAAAATCAACCCCAAACCATTACAAGAGCTTTGAAACAGAATTGACGCCTCAAAACTAGCTGCCACTCTTGCTGAAGTTATGACTTCACTGCTCTTTGTTTCCCATTGTGTCAAAGAGCCATAGTCCTCTATTGAAATAAAGCTGTGGTGCTTGGGCATTTTCCTTTTGTAACGCTTGCTAGTAAGGCAGGCTTATTCCAGGTGCTTTCCAGGATGGATTTGGTGGTCAGGCTCTGAAAACCTGCCTCTTCTCTCTTTAATGCCTTGTCAAGATAAATGGAGCCACGTCCCTCGGTGCTGCTCCCCTTAGTGCTGTGCATTTGCTGCTGGAGGTTGTCCTCTGAGGTGGAAAGAAATAGTATCCATGGAAGGAAAACGTATCCATAAGGAGATTGTGAGGTTTTCTGTGTTTTCTGTGCCCAGGCGGTGCTGCTTCCTGTAACAGACCCTGAACTTTCTGTAACTCAAGAGCAGCGGATGGTCTTGTGCAATGAATTAGCTGTGGCAGAGTTATCTGTTGGTCAAGGTCTCTGTAACGCCAGGGAAAACAAACAAGCCCCATAGCACAAGAGGAAAATAGATTTAGGAGGAGCAGTTCTTAGGAATTCTATATATAGATATATTTATAGATATAACAGTATGTAGAGTGTATTTTAAAATGGTCCTTAAGTGTTTGAAAGGAGCGATACTAATTTTTCTGGGCTGGAAAGTGATGCAAAGTGATACAGAGGTTCAATAGCTGGGTAAATGATGTTGGAATGAGGTCTGGCACAAGGCAGGCAGAAAAGCAACTGTTAGGCACGGGTAGGCTTTGATTTGAACCGTGCAAAACCTGCTTTTGTTTCTCTAAACCCACTTTCGGTGCTCTGTAGTAAGCGCACGGTTCACAGCCTGTTGTGAAGAGGTGGTTTGCTTTCCATTTGCCATGAGTCCCTGAACCTTGGTGGTGGTTGTTGGTGGCTTTCAGGGTGTGAGCAGGTAGGGAAGAGCCTTTGCTCCTCCATCTGCTTCCTCGGGATGGAGGATGAGGTTTGGCAGCGGGGTGTGAAATGGAAGAGAAGGCAGCAGCTTACATGTAGGCTGTGTCTTTTAAAATACCATCTGACTTGGAAGGATGAGTTTCTCATGTTCACTGCTTGTTTTGATCAGATCTTCAGAGTTGACAAAGATTTGCACAGTTTGCCCAAGACTGAACCAGTTTAGTGTCAGCCCACGGTGGTGCTGCTGCTTTGTGGGACCTGCCAGAGAAACTGGAGTTGAGGATTGCAATGGGAAGAGTTTATCTTGGCCCACCAAACTCGACGGCAGCATTTTGTTGGTGGTGCTAGAAGCAGCTTCATCCCACACTGCAGCAAGATGCTTTAAAAGCAAATTATATGAGGCCAGATCCTGTGTCCAGATTGCCTGTGAAAGTTTGAAATGGAGCTATAGTAGATAACTGAAGCACTTGATGATGGCTCTGACCAAGCCATCTTGGGCCAGATAACTGAAGCACTTGATGATGGCTCTGACCAAGCCATCCTGGGCCAGATAACTCTTAGGAGAGAATCCTCTTTCAGGATGAAGGAAGAAAAATCTGCTTGAATTTTCCAAAACCAACCCCCTCGTTTCACCCAGGATGATGACAGAAAACTCAAACTGGGAGCTGGGAAAGCTAATGCTGTAGCGTTAATGAGCTGTAGCATAAACCAAGTGTATTTTAGTATCGGTGATACCTGTGCTTCTGAGAGATGACTTCTGTGGTAATTGGAGGTGAAGAAAAAGGGATTTATCTGTACAAAAAGGCCTGCTGGCATTGATACTGTGCTGTGTGCGAACTGAATGAATTGGAAGTAATTAAAATACTCAGCAAAAATTTCATGGAAGATATAGAAGAATATACAGGTCACTTTGCTGGATCTTCAAATTACACTGTGTGAGATGAGTATGCGCTTATTCCATTTATTAACTGGATAAATAGGAGGCCACTTTTTAATGTTCTTGCAGAAAGATCAGGTCGTATTTATGTGTGTTGCTGTAATGTTCTTCTACAGAATCAGGTTTTGATATGCCCGGTGCAGTGCTCGCAGTGAGGGGGGGTCTCCTTGGAAGGGGATGGTGCTGTGGGTCCTGGCTCCCCGTGCCTCACAAGCTGACCTCTTTGCATAGAGAATCCTTCTAATTCGGGGTATTTTCTTCCCTGCTTTTCAGGTGACCATTTGAAAGTTTGCTCTCAAGGCTACACGTGCTGCTCCCAAGAGATGGAGGAGAAGTACAGCCAGCAGAGTAAACACGACTTCAGGAACGCCGTCGTAGAGCTTAGCAATCACCTACAAACCATGTTTAGTTCTCGATACAAGAAGTTTGATGGTAAGTGAGGAGACCTTGAACTTGCTTTCCTTGGGATCAGATGTGAGAAAACCCTCATCCTGTTGTTGCCTGTGCAGTTGTTCTGCTCTGCCTCCCCTTTCGCTGGGAAAGTTCATGACTCGTGGCTCGGAGGGCAGAGCATGCCTTGTTTTGCAATCCCGTGAGAGAGAAGTATTTGCTGATTATGGCTCTTTGTTTCCCAAAGATCTTTCCTTCTGATTAATCTCTTGAAAAACCCTTTTGCTGTTAATACAAGCTCGCAGTGACTTTTGTTGGTACATCCCTGCGGTGTGTGTAATTGTAACGTGCACATCTCGCAGCCCCGATCCACAAAAACACTGATCTTTCCCAGCATGTTAGGAACCAGCAGGATTTGTATCCATCTCACATAGCCTTTGGGGCTCAGCAGAGCAGCAGACTAAGTACAGAGCTGGTTTTGTGAGGAGGCCAAGGGTTCAAGTGTGATGCAGGGTCAGAAGGAAAATGAACAAAGTCTCTGAGTTCCCATCCTTTGACTGGCATTTACTGCTGACTGATAAGCAAATGCCTGGTTCCAGTATTGTCCTCTGATCCACAGCAGTGTCCGATCAGACTGGGTCTCCATAGGGCTTGCACCCGTCTGAGGTCTGAGCAGCATCTCTTGGTTTCGCTGCTCAGCTCTTGGTTGTGGCAGTTCCCTTTGATGGCCCTGGTCACTGCAGCCCCAGCAGCTTGGCATCCCCCTGAAGGAGGAGCAGAGCATCAGGCTCCTGCCTGGGTTGTCCTCGTTGGCTGGGGAATGAGATGGCACCCACTTGCACATGGCAATACCCGACGAGTCAGGTGGACTGGGCTGCTGAGATTGTTCTGCTCGTACATCATCATCGTTGTCTGGTGGTAGAGGGAGATGCCAACGCACAGCGTCTCTGGACGTTCCTCTCCCTTGTTCGGTCATTAGTTCAACATGGATTTTCTATTCATATCGCGAAGTCTGTGCCTTGAAACCTCCCAGAGACCTCCTCTACCCGACTGCAGCAGGTAACAGCCTCTTTCTTTCAGAAGGGTAAGTGAAAAAGTCTCTGGGTATGAAATTGCAGTGAGTCACAGTGGAATGATGCAATCGTCTTGATAGCATCTAAATCTGCTAGCTAAATATTTCCCTCTTAACCTCTGTTGTCTCTACCTGCTGGTACACCAAAGGGGTGATAGAGGGAAAACCAAAATGTCTAGACTTGCAAATGAGCCACGGTCATGGTGTTTCCCCAATGAGGAGAGGAC
>JANHGB010020005.1:0-19685 GCA_026283785.1 Coracopsis vasa
GTCCAACAAAGATACTGATGCAAGTGCTTGGGAAGGTGACAAACCATCATTGGAGTCATCATTTCGATTTGCAGCTGGAAATAAAACTCTTTTCCTAGTGTGACAAGATTTCCAGTCCTGTGCAGTGGGAAAGCTTTAGGGCCAGGAATGGTAAATAACCCTCTCCTGCCATTGCAGTCTCAGCGAGGGAGTTGTGCATTCTCTATCTAGATTGGGTATTTTATGCAAACTGATAGAAGAATGAAATGTGATTACAGCCTGGTTAAAATGTTTCTTAAAATACTCCACATGGCACTCTAATCCTCGCCTCCTATAGCTGGGCTATTGAAAAGAAACTGATTTATTGTAGCCACATTTTCAAACCGGACAACTCTGCCACCTAAATCAAATACAGAGACAAAAACTACTTGATGGCAATTTAACTAAAGAGAATAAAATGGTGGAAAAACCACAATTATCATTACTCTTCAGCCTAAGGAAAGATTCTGCTTATTTAACAGAAGAATTTTCGCTTTATTTTCAGTTGACACTCTTTAAGAAAGCCAGCTTACCTACCTGGCATACCTTCCTCACTGTCCTCCTCTTACTTCTAAATTTTTAAGCTGATGACTGGAAATTTCACTCCATCTACATTTCTTTCCAAGAACAGCACACAGAAAACATCTCAGTTGCTTGAATCAGGTCAGAAAAAGATAACAGCAAGAGGCATCATAATATACTGTTTAGAAAACACACGTTACTTTGTTTAGCTTTCTAAGGATTTTGTTGCATATGAAAGGTGCCATGCTAATGCCAGAAAATGAAAAGTTTTCTTATCATTTTCACTTGTCACTACCTGTGCAAGTACACCACTGACACATCCCAGTCTTGCAGGTCTGAGTAACAGGAGGGAGAAAACTATCTTTCTACATCCGTCTGACCCTCTACTTAGCTGGGGCTGCCGCGTTGCTGAGTATAACCATGCAAAACCTGCAGGAGCTGAACAAACTGTGCAGGTAATGTTTAGAAAAGCTCTTCTGAACTCCCACAAAAGAGCTTAGAGAGACAATGTCAGGAGGCAGAGCTCAAATAATGTCTTCCCAGGCTACTCTCTGGTCCACCGCAGGAGCCATCCACAGCCTGTATTCACAGCCATGACTCGCATGCAGAGTCCCATTTTAGTTCAAAGCACTCCTCTCCTAGATTTCAGAGCCCTGCACAGATATTGGGAAGAAAGCTGTGGGAAAATGCTGAATGGGATTTGAACCCTCCCTGAAATATTCAGTGGGAGTTAAAGCGGCGTATTTTCATTTCATACTGCTCCGGAGGAGGCAAGTGGATAAGGCTAGAGAGCAAAGCATCCTCGAGAGGTAAAGATCATGTCCTGACACCAGACCTTAGTGCAGCCTGACAGCATCCATGCTGGAGACTTTCTGCTTCCAATAATTGTCCTTTAAAGAAATAATCCCCTACATCCCAACCTCAGGACTTTGTTGGCATGAGCCTGGTTTGAGCTTACAAAAGTTAATCATATGCTCTGGCACTCTGCTGAGTAGGACACAAGTTATTTTTTGTGTAAGAATTATCCAGTTTGAACCATCAAATCTGGTGCTTCAAACTAGTTCTCTTCCTCCTTTCTCCCTCCTTAAACACAACATAAACATCTTTGTTTCCTCAAAACACTTGGGGTTCAAGAAATTAATATATTCCACTAAAATGCAGTTTTACTAGAATATTTCCCACTATGTACAATCAGATGATTGAGGACAATGTCAAAAAGCAGCTCGGATGCATAGGTAGAATTTTGGGCTCCTCTTTTGTATTTGAAAAATTAGTCTTTTCCATGCTTTTTTTCTCTAGATGATATCTTAGACCACACTGGATTTTCTCCTCCTTCCTGTTCTGAGTCTAGGATGACTGTAAGGGCAATCATTTGTTTTAGTTAGAGCTTCTGATACTTAGATACTTGATACTTCTAAATGTTAGAGACGTAGGTTGTTTTTCCTAAGTATTCTGCCAGTGCTTTTTAGTTTACAACTTAATTTTCCTACAGCATCCTTATTACTTCACTATCATTTCATTGTCTACCAATATGCTTGTTAATGCACTGATTATTTAAGGATGATAGTCTAAAAATTTGCTATCAGAGCAGCTGCAGGTTCCCCTTGAGCTTTTGCTCTCCTATTATCTGCAGCTGTATGAGTATTAGAATTTAAAAATTCTTAATGATTTAATGAGGGACAATCAAATGTCTGACAGTGCTACAGATCTACTCACTGCATTTGCTTGTCTCCAGAATAGACTTTTTTCTTGTTTAGTAACAAGTTATTTACCAGAAATTACATACATCTGTCAAACTTTTAGGAATGATTGGCATAGCAGCTTACAAAAAATATGAAATGAGATCTCTCTGTTACTTTTTATACCTCTCTACCATTTTAGACTTGCAGCCTCATAGTCCATTCCTTCTATTCATATCTCTTTTCTGTTGCATATATCCTTTAAACAACCTTACAGTTAATCCCATAATTTGCATTTCTTAATGCATCACAATGTATTTGGGTATTATTAAAATATGTTAATACACAAAAATACTAGCTGGAAACATTAAAGCAAGAAAGTGAATGCATTACCAAGTTCTGTGCCTGAAGCAAGAGTATGCTCTCCTGTTTCCATCAATCTATCATTAAACAGAGTCTGCGTTTCCCCTGATCTGTGATATGTTCCCAGTGCAGCCCACCACACTGTAAGTCTGGAACTGGGCTTCAAAGAGACAGATAGAGTTTTGGAAAGCTTCATCTGATTGCAAATTGAAATTCACAGAATTCATTGCACAAAGAAACAATGTAAGCTGATGGAGATAGCAAAGGGGATGTGTGACTGCACAGAGAGGCAAAGGTTGGAAAGAAGAAATGCTCATATTGCTGGGGAACAGTTGGAGTAGCTGATATCCAAACAGGAGGGACAGAATGTCAAAAGTAGAAAAATGACAAAGTAAGGGTGAGCAAACAAAGTGAAGCGAGAATTCAGAAGGAAAAGAATGAGCCAAGGTTGCTGGATCTGGGTAGGAGTCTGTGTAGTCCCCAGCATCTTCATGAATCTGGAAATGTTACAGAACCTCTGTAGGACAAACAGTAAGTTAATGGAGATAAAATGGAGAAATAAGAGCTCACAGGACCAGAGTAACAGATGCCTAATACCTTTTGTGTCCCATGTAGCCAAACCAGAATGGTCTAAATGCCAAACTACTCTTCTCTGTCAGGCACTCTACAGAGTTTTTCTTTCTTAGGATAATGAGAAACCAAAAGGAGGAATCAAAGCATGGACATATGTCTCTGTTGTGGAAAGCGACATGAGCCACAGAGGGTGTTTGGTGAGGGAGCTGTGGGTTTACTACTGCCTTTGCATGAGTGAGTGAAAAAAAACAGGGGGAGGACAGAAGGAATCGACAAAGGAGGGGATATAATCCAACTTTCTATTTCTTCCTGAGGCAGAAATTTTTGACAGACCTTTTCCACTGATAGTTTTGAAAACAGATATGGAACTAGATTGGGGCACAAAAGAAACTGTGTGGTTGTTAAACTCCACTAATTCAAAACTCTCCTTCGCCCTCCATGGGAAATTTGCTGTAGGAAGTGACCCAAAGAAGTAACAAAAAATAATTCAAGAAGGATGTTTTACTCATCCCAACCTTCTTCCTCATAGGTTGCACAGAAATTGCCCACATTTTCTGACCAGACTCAGAAAGCATACTTGTAACTTCCATCGGGCATCTCCCTTGTTTAATAAAGAGCAATCTCAGATGCCAAAAACGTAACAGGACTTGTTATATCATATTCATTCCAATTCCTGCTAAATCAAAATAAATGACCACTTGCCAAAACGGAATGGCATGCAAGCAGCACACCCCATTTCTGAAGACACCAGGCTTTAATAGAGCAAAGCAGTGAAGTGCTGAGCCCAAAGTCACCCTGCAATGACAAAACCTGAAGTAAGGTACATGCTACTCAAAACCCCAAACAAGGGTGCACCCCTCCACAAGCTGCTGACATACAAGGGGAGGTTCACTACTCTGCTAGCATCACGGCACAGCTTGCTCATTCCTCTCCAGGTTTTGGTCTTTTAAAGCTGCTGGTCAAACTCTTTTTTCTGAGCTAATGCCACAGATGGAAGAGCCTATGAAGGTAGTACATACAATTTTAGCAACTGCAATAGAAGTATATTTATGGGTTGGAAAAAGTTTATTATCTAGCAGAGGTTTCCATGTATTTCCTTTTCACTATATAATCCAACATGCTTTCACTGTAAGATGCGACTTCACAGCCACTGTCACTCTAGCAGTAGTGCCCAGATGACAACTGACACGCAACAAAACTGCCTTCTCAGTACGTCTCTGCCCCAGAGAATCTTCCTGTTCCAAACCCTTCCAGTACTCTGCAGCTGGTAAACAGAACCAAACCCTTCCAGTCCTCTGCAGCTGATAAACAGAACGGAAAACATAATCTAATTCTGGTTTTGAGAGAGTAATATGCAGTAGAAGTTTAATTTTGCTGTGAGTACATCCATAAAGACATCTCCTGTTTTGCACTCTTTACTAAAGCATGTATTTTACTCATGAGGTGGTTTGTAACAGCACCCATGAGAGCTGTTTCTCTTTCAGACCTCTCCTGAGCTAATGCATAATAAATGCACTTGTCACATAACAAATACTCAGGAACCTTTTTTTTTAAAATGGAATATGACAACAGCATTGCTCTGTTAGATCCAAATATGCAAAAATTAAGCTATTTGTTTGTAGGGGTGGGTTCAGCATACTTTCCTGTTTATGCTACTCTTTCTAACAAGTGCCTCCCAAATACTGAGTGTGGCCAGCTAAGAAAACTTCAGCAACAAATAATGCTAGCAAAAAAATTTCCTTTGAGCATTATTCTGACATACTCATGCTCAGCTTCTACAATCACTGACTGAAAATACACTCTTTTTCTTAAATTGTCACATAACTGTCAGTTTTCTTACTGCCTGCTCTCTTCCAAAATTTCTCATCCCCTAAAATCCCAGCTTCAGGAGGGAGTGTGGAATTTCTACAATTCATCACTTGCCAGTGCAAATGAAAGCAACACTCATGCTGCTTAGTATTCAGAAATTTAAAGTCCCTCATATATAAAGCTTGGGATTATGGTATTCAGATGTGATATGGGCACAGAAACAAGTGGGAATACATACTACTCTGGCAGGAATTCCCAAAGCTGCACACCACCAGAGAAAAGCACAAGGAGATATAAGGGGGATAAATTAAGCATTGCCAGATACAAACTCTTCATATATGTAGCCACAAGCAGTCATTCTGCATGCTGTGGTCCAGCTACAGTTGCAATCGCAGCGTGGTGTTGCGGTCCTGGCTTCCTCACTTTTCAAAAATATCCAAAGTTCTCCAGAAAAAAGAAAAAACAAACAAACTATGAAAGAAAAAGGGAAACTCCTATTTGTTATTTCTACAGGTAGAGACAGAGGGATAATGCACACAAAATTAATGCTATTTTTTACATGTGCATGAGGGTTGTTTTAGACCACATGTTTGGTCTATACACCATATGCCTTACAGTGGCAGCTAGCCTCACACTTCTACAGATCTGGTTACCTACCATCAGGACAGAAATACATGCAAGGATTTTCTTGCATGACACCATCCTAAGTAGTCCACTTCTACACAGGAGAAACCTCGAGTGAAATCTGCACCAACAAAGGAATCAATTTTCCTGTGTGAACTATTTTGCCTTGTTAAAACAGGCATGAAATACTTAGCTTTGCATTTGGCCATCAGGATGAAGGGTGGGGACCCCCGTGGGGACTCCCCCATCCCACGTTTACTCCTCAAAGGGCTGTTAGCTGTCCTTTTGCAAGCTGAAAAGTCTGGACTCAGCTCTCTGCAGAATGCAGTTCTACAGGATTCAAGCAAAATTAGCATAATTTGCTATTTCTTTTAATCTATTGCCATTTCTAGCCATGCAATATGATCTTATTTTGGTAGCTACTGTACAAAATATGCCACCAGGAAAAACAAATTCCCAGGTTAGGCACTCCCAATCATGCTTTAGAGAAGAAAATCGTCTTGTCTAAAATAGCTAGGAAAGAAACGTGAGCACCTAAATTAGGCACCTAAAGCTACACATGATGGGAGTATAGTTGTAGCCATGACGGTTTAAGGATCTAAGGGAAGCAAGGTTTTAAGAAAGAATTACCTTTGAACAGAAAGGATATATCTGTGGCGGAACCCCTAAATAACCAAGCTTTCAGACAAACAAACTTCTGAAAACAAGCAGAAAACTTCAAGATTAGAAAACTGTCTCTGAAATTAATGCAATTACTTTAATCAAAGAGGCAATTCAAGAGAAATACGTAGTTGGCACCACTGAAGCTGGAGAAAATGAGAGACAATAAGGACTGATTGCTCGATAAAATCTCTTCTTTCCTCCCTACTTTTTTATACTGTATCAGACTTATGAACTTTAGCTCGCATGCTCATCTTTTGAAGTTAGTCTGTAGCTCTCTTTTGAGGATGAAGGCTGAAAGGTCAGACACAGAGAGGTTGTTTTCTAAGAAATACTCTTCATCTGATAATGGCTGTGTCTATTAGTTCATTCTTGGATATAGTAGTTTTTTAGGTTTTACTCATGTTACATATGATGATATTTAGATGACTTCAGCGTGAGTTCCTCTCTCCCCTCTTATTTGTTAGCTATAAAGTAAGCCAAACAAAGGGGAAGAAAACATAAAGAAACAAGAAGACAGTGCTGCTCAATTGATGGATAGTGTTCGTAGCACACCAGAGACCTAGTTGTCAAGGTTTTTGTTAGTGTAATAACAAAGGAGAGTGTTGAGGAGTTTGAAGAAAAGACAAGACTACTGTATGGAGGAAAAACTTCATACCTTACAGAAAAGTCCTTGAAGAAAGCACAGAGATGCTTGCTTAAAAAAGGAGTTACATTGGAAGGTCACACATATGATTTCTAATTCATAAATGAGAAAGCTACAGGGGGAGTCAGAATTGACCATGAAGGGCCTTGAAACTAAAGGCAACTTTTTTTCCCTTTTTTTCCAGGATCATTTCCAATAGAACTAAATGTAAAAAGAGTGCTTTATAAGGCCCTGGAAAATAACACAGGAAACTACTGAAGCGACAGACTGGAGGTTGTATGGGTAAATAATAGACATGTTAAGGAAGGCAAATATGCAAACCTTGAATCATAGAATCATAGAATGGTTTTGGTTGGAAGGGACCTTCCAGTCCAGCTCATCTAGTTCCAACCCTCTGCCATGGACAGGGACACCTTCCACTAGACCAGGTTGCTCAAAGCCCCATCCACTCTGGCCTTGAATGTTGCCAGGGATGGGACAGCCACAGTGTCTCTGGGCAATCTGTGCCAGTGTCTCACCACTCTTATAGTGAAGAATAGAAACAGACACACAAGCTTAAGCAATAGAAAGCTACAGGAAAGAAAAAGATGATGAAGACAGCTACTGCAGGTTGTATGTTGAACTAAGTTTGTGGTCAGACATGGAAAGGCAGTAAAGGAAAACACATACATTTAATTTCAGATAAAAGGAGCTCACTTTAGAGTAAGAGAAACAGAACTGTAAGTTGGCTCCCTGGAGCCATTAGTTGAATTTGTTTGGGCTTGACAATACTCAGAGATGAGATACAGTTGAAAAGGGCTATGGTCTTGGATGTAGCCCACAAAAATTGAAGAACAGATCTGGAAAATTCTCCAAAATAATACAGAGATAAGAGAGCGAGCGAGCAAAGACAGTCGTGGAAGGTAGAGTGGCATGGCACCGCAGCAGGACATCAGTCAGTGACATCTGAAGCTGTTGAAGTGACTGGCAGGCATATGCAGACTGACGTTTGAACAGAAGTCATGAGCAACTTGGATAGCATTTCAATGAGAGCAAAAGGGGGAAGGTGCATTTGGGAGCATGTAAGATGAAACAGGAGAAGATGAACTCAGATAAAATTTTCAGGAAACTTTGGAGACAAAAGGAATATAGCAGTAGCTGGCTTGCTTAGTAGTTGGGTGAACATGTCCGTGCAGATCCAATACTTGATATATAGGCTGACTCAAATTTTGACTTATATTTTCATTTGAATAAAGCCAAACTGCAGAAAATAACTTTTACAGGTGCTCTACTCAAGATAAAACCTGTGAAAACTCCCTAGAAAGTCAAAGTTGGATCAAACTTTAGTATATGCTTAGGAGTCTTCGTGAGGGAGAGCAAGCCTTTTGTTGAGCCTACCTTGAATTCCGAGAAAATAAGGCAGCGGGAAAATAATTTTACATCTCATTTTTAAAGCTATGCACAGAATCTTCCTCATGCTCTGTAAAATGTCACATATCAATTATTATACATCCACACATGGGCCCCCTAACCTAAACAGGCAACTATTAAGCTTTTGATAATACCTGAAAGAAGCCCCACAGTGCACTTGCAGTGCTTTCTGGTCAGGACTCTAAATTTTTGCACTGCTGCAAGCCCTAGATTTGGAAGCAAAGATACACAGGATTATAGGAAAAAATAAAAATAAATAGCCAGACCGTCCATGATAATACAAAGTGAGGACAGTAGGTGCATTTTGTACCCTCAGGCACCTGTCAGCTCCAAGTCATGGACTGTAGAGGAGACAGTAATTGCAAAACAGATAAATTGCCCTTTCAGCTGTGAGGCCGAACATGTCAAGGTCTTAAGAATACTGCTGAATCTTATTACTTGTAAAGCAGCAACAGAACATCTCATCTGCCCAGGAAGCATCACCTCCAGAGGCATAGGGGAACCAGGGAACCAGTGTCTGGGTTGATAATTAGTCTGCTAACCAACAGCTGCACAGCATAGCTGACCTCCTTGTAGTGAGTTAAAATATAAGGGGGACTGGAGTACAACCACAGAATTTTTATATGCTCTTCTCTTTTTTTGCTTCCTATGCTTTTCTTAGCCACTGTTGAACTGCTATTGGTACAGGTCCAATACCCAAGAAGTCTGTCTCAGTTATCTCTTGGTTTCAGTGACTTTTTATTGGCCAACTGCATAGGCAGAAATGTTCACAACAAAGATGTATGGACTTGCACATATTAACGAGGTATTTTTGTGGTGTGACCAGCATATCCGTCACTAAAACATGATTCTAATGGCAAATCTGTGAGTAAATAGATAATTAATTTGGGAGTTTTTTGGCCCATCTTTTGGCCAACCTTCATGCTGTTGCTATTGCTGAAAACAAATTAAGAATAGCCATGTCCAGTTATTAACAACTTGTTCTAGCACAGAATCGCAAATCATTATTACCCCTTTCTTCCCCAGACAAATCAGCTTAGCAAAGCTTTGTTATGGCCTATTCATAGGTAGTTTAAACAATATTATTACTATTACAGTATCTCGGGAAGGTAAAAGTGCCATCCCCAGTGTCGTAGAGTCATATGGTTTGGGTTAAGATCATCTGGTGATGCCATGGGCAGGGACACCTCATGCTAGATCATGTCGCCCAAGGCTCTGTCCAACTTGGCCTTGAACGCTGCCAGGGATGGAGCATTCACCACTTCTTTGGGCAACCCCTTCTAGTGCCTTACCACCCTCACAGGAAAGAACTTCTTCCATGTATCTGTCCTGAACTTCCCCTGTTTAAATTTGTACCTGTTACCCCTTGTCCTATTGCTACAGTCCCTGATAAAGAGTCTCTTCTCCAGCATCCTTGTGGGCCCCCTTCAGATATTAGAAGGCTGCTATGAGGTCTCTTCTCTAGGCTGAACAGCCCCAACTTCCTCAGTTGGGAGGTGCCTCAGTCCCCTAATCATCCCCTAATCATGGCCCTCCTTATGTCCAGGGAAAACAGACTCGGCAGTTGCTAGCATGTTTCCACTGGCAACAAAAGTACGGTCATAAGAAAAACAAAATCTCAAGACCAAATTCCTTTTGATAGCATGTGCAAGCTGAAGAGGAAATATGAGAGCCTAAGAGGAGTTTCTTTTAATGCACCATCCAGAAGCATTATTTCACCTGACAGTCACTTGCAAGTTTCCTACCGGCTAAATGTTTCGCAGAGAGAGTTAAACAGACAGAGGTTTCAAACACATTCAGATTCTGACGATGCAGCCTGGGAAAGGAATTTTCCACTTTGTACTGCTGAGAAAAACACAGACGCTGTAGGCTATGGTATCATGTTCAGAGGAACAAGGTGGGTAGGATAGGGCATTAGGCACTATTATACTCTAGGGAACAAAGAGCAGACAGGGGCACAATGGAAGTGCTTCATTATATTTTAAATGGGAATAGTTCCAAGGATAGGAAAGCCTGTAGTGCTTGTAAAGGATTAAGCAGGGTAATGTGCTTTTCAAGAAGACATAAAGAGGTATGTAATGTGATATGTTTAAGCCTAAATGATTTTTCTTGGAGTCCTCAATGAAAGTTTAAGCAGGCATGACTTAGGCCTCTGTAAATCCTCTTCGAATAAATAACTTCCATGAAAATAGAGATTCCTTTGACAGAATGAGATGCATATTTCATAACTTATGCAAAAAAGGAAAATCAATTTGAAAAACATGAAACACTTAGGAATAATAAAGAAAAAAAAAAGATAAAAGTGAATATTCTTCAGAGTAATCCAAGCATATATAGGAATACAGCTACCCTCCCCATTTGGTTTGATTTGGTTGAGCAGAAAAACAACTAAATGCCCCCCTACCTTCAATTCAGATCTTCAGCTGCTTTTTGTTGCCTTTTGAGAAATTTAAGAGACAATAAGTGGCAGAAAATATCTAAAGTGCCTGCACTTTTCAGGCTATCTCCTGTTTAACGTATCTCTGCTCTCTCGTCAGGGTAAACCTACCCAGCTGCTCTCTAACCAGACCTGATGGTGTACACAGCTGTTCACTATGGATGGAATAGGAGCACAAACATGTATGTATGCAGCTGATTTATGAGAAGAACAGGACCAATAAATATCAAAACTTGAAAACTTACAATGAAACGATCTTCCCATCTTATTTCTCTTGCCTGCCCTGCCCTCCTGCCAGGAAAAGCAGGTCAAAGCAGTAGATTGCCTGATGCAAAATGGGACTCCGCAATCACTGTCATTTGGCTGTATTGTATTTTCACTCACACAGGTGCTATTCCCCATGCAGTCACTGGCACAGAGAGCACGCAGCCCTGCTGAGCGAGAGGGATGATGCAATGAGTAAATCAGCAGTTGATCCCACTCCCCTTCATCCTGTTTATATATACACATCACTATTAAACTGCTACATTCCTTAAAATAAAAAGAGAACCACTGTAATTTGTGGAATAAAATCAAGACAAAACAGAAGAACTTTTAAGATATTTGGCAAAGCCTCTTCTGTGATGTTTACTTGAAAATCCCATTTAACATTGGAGAGCAGGGACTGTTGTTAAAGAAAAGCATGGCCACTGCATCCATAACATCCTTCCTGCATACCTCTCTCCCATGGCGGTCCCTCCTATTACAGTCCTTTCATGGTTATTACACAGCCTAGTGGAAATCCCTTTCCACAGATCCATTTGGAAGCACTTAAGTCTCAGCCCTCACTTGGCACTCTAGGAACTCCAAGGTAACGGCCTCAGAGAACTTGAATAAAGTGCTGTTCAGTCATGCTTTAGTGCTGATTAATGGTAGAAACAAAACAAAGCACAGAGGGAGACCTGTTGGCTCAGCTTGTCCAGTGTTATAATCTAGTTGAGTTAATAGCTCTGATGTGGCCAGTTGAATTCATTCAAGATCCTGAAGAACATTATGAAGCACATAAATAAGCTAAAGGGACCCATGAATTCTTTCCTCCGAAATGTTTTCATTTTTCTGAAGCATGTTACAGAGATTATAATCTCTGCTGTTTATCAGATACTTTTATAAATACTATTTTTTCTTGCTTAATAATAGCTTTTAACATCATGTTCTTCATCCAGCTTTCTTCCCTATCAGGCCAAATGGGATCTCCCAAAAGCTTCCATTTGAACAGCAAGTGACAAATAATCTTTTCCTGTCATTTCTTCCTTTAAGGTGAAAGAACAGGAGGAAACTGCACACATAGGTAGATGTATATGTTCATTAGAATCAGGCCTGAGCCCTCTGATATTTTAAAATTGAAGGGTGGGTGGTTTGCTCCCAGGCTGCAGCTTGGTTTTTCAACACCATCATTTCCAAGTGCTTATTCTTGGGAAGCAGACGCATGGGAAATTAAATAACTCAGATATTTCTGGTACTGTAGGCTTTAGGACAGCAACTGCCATGTTTCTAGGAATGAAAAATCAAAGACTATAATCTGGAATTATCTGCCACCATGATACGCTGGTTGAATTTTCAGCTAAAAGCCATTAGTCAACATAGGTGTGTTTGACATGCTCTGTTTTTTTATTCTTCTGAAACCCCGAGTATATCTTGGGGAAGCAAACCAGGAAGAGACCAGCTCTTTTTTTATATGTATACAAAAGGCAAACCCCAGCTTTATCAGCCTCTTCCAAACTGAGCTAAAATATATTTTCTCAAAAAAAGCAATTTCCTCTAGCCAATAAATCTTCAAACTGTCTTTTTTTCCCTTGCTTTTTCAGCTTATGACTTTATCTAAAGGGGTTTCAAAAGTACGGTTCCCCAAGGCCTCTCTTGCCTCTTCTTTCATGCTGTTTAGTCCTTCAGAGCAGAAATATGATCTCAGTTATACAGAGGGTGGATTAGTGATTTTTTAAGACTCAAAAAAATCCTTGTTATTTTGTAGTTCTTTTATTATCAAGAGACTACCAATGATTTCATCATTCTTTTTAAGATACTCTTTTCTCTCATATGTTTGTATCCAGTGTGAAAACACCAGAAATTATAGGTTTTCCTGGCAAATGGATATTGGTGGAGACAAAACGCAGTGTTTGTCAGGATTTTCAGAAGCCGCTAAGACAAGCTTAGAACAGATGAACACATTACTTCATTGATATTTGCTCTAATCAACCTTCAAAATTTGGAGTTTAAGATCTATAAAATATGATATTACTCAGATTTTATTTAAAACTCTCTCTGTGAAAATACAACAGTAGGGAAAAAGTTTGTATACAGTCACTCATAAACCCATATTCACTTTCATACTGAACTCTTTCATGGACTAGTGTTCTTATAAAAGCTGTAGCTGTCAACCAAAACACTGGGAGGGAACTATTGCATTCACAAATGTGCCTACACAAATTGTCTCTGGCTCTCAAAGAGGGTAACTACAGAGGGTAGCTGTCAGACTCTTCTTTAAAGCCAGATCACCTTTTTTTTGCCTGCCTCTCTCAAAACACACATGACTCAGTGCTACAACTGAAAGCCAAGATTTTCAGTGCCAGGAGTCCACAAAAAAAAGTTAATGAATATCTTGTATTAAAAGTGCTTTAAGCTTTGTACAGTACATTGCCACATAACTTCTGGGGTTATAGTCCAGTGATCCTATTCCCATTCTGCATTCTGACAAATGCATTCATCTCTCATACCTGTAAATCCTTTTCAGAGCAAACAGCCCAGGTACTTATATTTTAAAATCTTGTTGAAAGCAAACTGCAGACTGAGAAGTCACAATCCTCTGTGCTGATGCAATCGGCTTGCAGAAATTGATACCAGGCATGATCATTATCTGGGTGCAAATGCATCCCTTACAGTTAAAAACAACAACTAAGCAAATGTGGTGTTAAAGCAGATCATTGCCAATGGGAAGACAAAAATAAGTAATACCAGTACCTTTTGGATACCTGCAGTCGACTCCAAGACATTGTTCTCTGAACCATTACTTCTGTTAATCATCCGCCACATTTGGGAATACATGCTGTCCCGCTCAAAAGGATTCATCCCTTTCACTCGGACGTGCTCATAGACTGCAGAGTCCAACACAGTGCCGTAAGGAATATCCGTCTGCCTTGAGAGATCCTGGAGTGACCTTAATTGTGGGTGAAGAAAAGAGACACAGGTGACTTGAAGCCACATTTTCAAGAGGAAGGAGCTGCAGGCAAGCAAAGGGCAATACATTGGAAGACAGATGTCAAGCCAGTTTCTTTTGTTTGGTGGTTTGGGTTTTTTTTATTCTTTCTTTCTTTTTTTTGATTTTTTCTTAAAGACAAAGTGAGGCTGAAAAATTGTATGGTTTAAGACACAAGGAGAAATATGAGGTGAAAGGAAGGGGTAGAAAAAGTGAAAATGGATGGAAAGAGAACAGAAGGAGTAAGAGGATCTTGTCAAATGCCAAGCTCCTTTGAGAAGGGGCAAAGGAGAGGAGGGAGCATTGCAGTCCCTCCAGCCATACACAGCAAGTTCAGCAGGAATTGAATAAGCCCTTATGAGCCTGCAGTACTATCACACATCCAGCTGCTGGAGAGCATGAGTATTAGCACCAGAACTCATCAAATCTAGCAAAAAGCACCTGGCTCTGAGTACTTCTAAGTGCTACTGAGTTACACAATGAAGAGCAGCTTTTTTGTGGTATTCCTGCACTGAACTGTGCACCCACCACGCAGGTCACGTCCTACACTATTTTCAGCAACAGGAAGATATCTGTTGTGGTTTCGTGAACTGCCTTTTCATCACAGTTCACGTTAGATCAGCAAATTTGTTCTACTTCACATATTATCTGGTCTTACGCATTCCCTATAAGTAAGAAAATTTAATTGGTTTAGAAGTTACTACAGCATCCCAAATATGCTTTGGTCAATCCTGCTTTGGCCTTAAAAATGCATTTTAGAACCCTTTAAAGTGTTTTTACCTCTTGGCCTTTATTTTCCTGTCCTGTAGAATTGCTCTCCAGTACCTTTGGTTCTTTAATGACATTCATTAAGGTTTCAAAATAACTACTTGAAAACATCTACGCCTAAAATCCATTACGGTTTTCCTGGCACAAATTAACTTAATATAAACTGTTCAAATGTAGTGGATGACACCAAAGGATAAATCAAGTGGCTGAATGTTGTGTTGAAGTAGGCAATAGCAAATTGTAAAAGCTCATTGCAGCCACAGAAAGTGCAAGTACAGATGCAGAAAACTCATCAAATTCCAAGTTGTGTTCCTGAAATGTGTAAATATAGAGGCTAGTGAAAATGGCCCTATGGGGGTGGGGTGGGGAAGGAATTCTTAGATGTTCCAGGGATGGCACTGAAGAAAACAGTAATTGAATCTCAAAGGATATGTATGCCTCTGAACACAACAGAAAGCAGGAACAGAAGAAATCAATAGAGCTCAGTGGCAATGGTTTAGAGGTTAGTTGAGTAAAAAATAAATCCTTTAAAATTCAGACATGTGGGCTTAGAAGAACATTGAACAAGAGCTAAATTCTAAGCAGATAACATATAGCAAATATAAGGAAGGGATAAATTAATTTTTGAGGAGTAAACGGCTAATGGTATTAACCCCCCCCCAGTCCTCTCCTCTTTCTCCAACAATATGGCATTCCTCTTCAAGAACACAAGCAACAGAGAACCTTCAAAGAATCTACACATATGGGATCATCAAAGGTAAGCTGCTAGATGAAACTTTTCCTGAAACCAAGTATATTGGTCTTCTACCAGAGGACTGAGACATGCCCTTTTTTTAGGAGGAAACGTGAAACTTGAGTGGACTAAGGTATGAGGAGAGTAAGTACTATGGCTAATCGGTAACTGAAAAGTAAAAAAATAAAGTTATCAAGCCCAGATAAACACCTATGAGTTCTGAAAGATCAAATATGAAATGACTGAGATGTTAGCAAAACTGGGAAACCTCATTACAGCCAGTGTGTGAAAAGGAAGCAGTAAATATTTTTAAAAGGATGTAGTTGTAATCAGGGGAATTACTGAGAGTAAACTACTAAGAAGTTATACTTAGATTTAGTAAATAAACTGAAATAAGGATTGATACAATTTTAAAGATCAGTCCTGAAAATTAGACACAGCCACCAGGCAAGTTTCTCCAGGGAAAGCAATTCAATTGTCTACTAGACTTTGAAATTACTGAAAACCCCAGGAATTTAAAAAAGGCTTTCATCTTACCAAACAATGTACGGAAAGTTGAAGTATGGACTGGCTATAATGGTGGAATTTAGAAATGCTTCCTGGTAACTCTTGATAGCATTAGGAAAGCAAATACTCAGAGTGGATGCTCTTGAGGGACTTCAAGGGTAACAAGACCAGCTTTCACAGAACTAAAAGCCTGAACAAGGGAAGTGTGAACCTGTTAAGGGTTGCAGCAGACACAGCTATGGTTGAGATGCTCATTGACTTCTTTGCCTCATTTTTCCCCAGCAAGGTCTCCCAGGTCTCTGTGACTACAGGCAGAGTTCAAGGAGGCACTGAACAAACAGCAGTAGGTAGTCAAGCAAATGCCAACCAGACAAGACAGGGATTGGTGGAGAGCACTAGACCCATAGAAGTCCATGGACCTGGCAGGCTGCATCAAAGTGTGCCAAGAGAGCTGGCCAATGTCCTTACAAGACTTCTTGCTTTAATTTTTGAAAGGTGAAGGAGAGCAGGGAAGATTCTTGACCATTGGAGAAAAGATATGTCCAGACTCTATTAAAAAAAGACAAAAAAGATGATTCTTGGAATTCAGGTGGGCTATCCAACAGCACTGGTGTAGTCCTCTCAAGACTGCATTTCTGAGCACATGAAGGAGAAGCAGCTGACTGGGAGCAGTCGGTATTGATTTACCAAATGTAAGTCGTGCCTGACCAATTTGGTTGCCTTCAATAATAAAATGACTCAGTTTGTGGACAAGACTAGAGAAATGGCTGTAGTTTACCTTAACTTTAGCAAGGCTTTCAATACTGTCTCCCATAATATTCAGGTATCCAAATAAAGTGATTAGGTAGGAAACAAGATGGATAAATTCCTGGTTGGATAATCAGGCTCACAGGGTAGTTCACCTGGAAGCTGGTAACAGGTACCACAGAAGCCTAATCTGAGACATGACCTTACCCTGTTGTCAAGTTGGCAGATGACATGAGTTGGGAGACCAGCTGATTGCTCCAGGACAGGCTATTGTCCAGATGGACCTAGAAAGGCTGGAGGAATGGGCTGACAGGAGTAGTGTAAAATTCAGCAATGACAAAATACAAAGCCATGTACTCCTGTGGAGAAATAACCCCCTGCAGCAACCCAGGCTGGGATGCAGCTCTGTAGAAAGGTACCCTGGTAGACAGTGGTGGGCCTTGTGAGGATTTCTCTCTGTTTCACTGTTAGGCAAAGTGTTGTGCAGAAGTAAGTGTATTACTGTTGCATTGACAGTAAATCATCTGTCAAAAGCATCACTCATGAACTGTACTAGCTAAATACAACATTCCATATTCATCAATTCTGTGTTGCTGCTGCCAATTCACTTCTGTATGTCCTGGCAGTGCTTAGAAGTGCAATGAACTGGCACAAGGTGCATACTGTCATGTCCTGTAATCGCTGTGTTATTTGTCATACATACTGTTAGAAAAGTCTACAAAAAGTATTTACTGAATCTCCAATTTTTAGTGACAACACCTAGTGAAATTGCAGTCATTACTTTACAAGCCATATAATTTCTAATATAACAAGCAACAATGCATTTTTTGTGAAATATTGTTGCTAACTGGTATATAAATGACGTGTATCTGCTGTCACAAAACAGTACAGTTAGAAAGAACACAAAAGGAAAACAGTTCCTCTGTATATCTTGTGGCTATAAAAACAACCTTGCTATTTTCAGAAAGGCAAACCAACACAAGACATGAGCTGTTAGTCCAAAAGTGTGCTACAATCAGGTATGGGAAGCATGTTATAAGCAGTCTGAGGAGCAAGCAAGACACTAGCCAGAAAATAACGAGGAGGAGAATTATGTCAATGCCTTCAGGAAGGCATGTTGTAGCTGCCAAGTCTGGCGTTAACTACCCTGCAGTTCTTCACTGTTTGGTGTGCTGTCCTAAAACATAGGTTTTATCTCAGTTGCCCTGCTCTGCATCTTTTCACAATTGCAGGTGCTGCTCTGTGCTGAGAAAATGATGGCAAGAGGACAAGAGCAAGCCAAGTATGAGTATAAACTCTACAGATGTGCTAAACACTGTCAGCAGTAAACCCAAGTTTTGGTTCACCTGACCCTATGCTGAGGAGCAACAAAGAAGTTTTGGAGCCTTCGAGGTGTAGATGCATGCATGCTGCTCCGTAGGCAAGCTGCAAAAATGGAAACAACCTATCACATCAGTGACTTATCCCCTCACACAAACACGTCAAATGGGATCATAATATATATGACCTCTTTCAGAAACTGTTTTTTATAACCTGCAACTCTGCAGACTACTGGTATGACATTCACAACCCTGCAGCCAAGGTACAGCAAAACAAAGAGAAATGACAAACCTTGACAGAACTAATAAAATTATTAAACCATTGAGGTTCCTTTCCAACAGAAAGAATTTTTATAACTACTTTGCCTCCAGCCTGGTTTGTAGGTTACACATTGTTCAATGTACCTTTATTCCTGGATTAAACAAGTCATTCTCTGTTCAGACAAATACAGTTAGTGGAGACATAAATCCCCAGCCTCACTAGATCACCCAGTCTCACTACACAGCTGCCACACAAGATCTCAAAATAAGGATAAAGTATTTGTCAGGCCGGCTAATTAATATGGGCTATCCATTGATGCCCAGTTTCTGATACTGTTATCCACACTGGGTGGGAATGTAATTTTGTGATAGTTTTACTGATCTCAGTGTAACCACCTGCAAAGCAAAGCACACATCTAACATGAGTAAGGAAATTATAATCCCACATTTTAAAACATTTATCTCTTCGAATTTCTAATTTTGAAGCAATAAGGTAATGACAAAAATTGTTTAAAAATAAAAAGATAGTTGAAAAAATTGTTATAAAATAAGATATCTGTAAATGAGTTTGTCTATAGACAAATTCTACTTCTAGGGAAGCTACCATGCAGTCACGTAAGAGCTCACCTTATTTTTGGTTATCAGCCATGAAGCCCTGTGGGCAAAAATGTTATGTCTGGTCTTTAAGTTAAGTTTTTTTCTCATTGCAGTTACTGAGATGATACTAATACTATCCTATACAGGTTAACTACAATAAAGGGCTAGTCTGAGGATGAACTGAGTCAATTGAGAATGAATTATTAACAGATACATGCATTTTTCAGCCTTTGTTGATTTTGTTTAGTATTCTACACCTTATTCAGGCAGCAGTTGTCAGGTCACTTTCATTTTCTGGCTTAGTACAAATTAATGACTTTGTAATTTAAAAAATTATCTCTGCTTTCAACTCAAATGAAAAAAAACCCCATATTAGGATTTGCATATGTTTCTTTCCCCAAAGCATACCCTCTTCTGTAATTCACATCCTAGGCTTAGAATTGGTAACATGTTTTTCTTATATGTCAGCCAAAAGCATTTAAAAAGTACACAGAAAATGCAGAAAAACAGAAGGTCAGCTCCATAAAGGAATAACCAAATTCCTTTTTAGGTGGTTAAATATCACTGAGGTCAGAAGCTTGGGCATCAAAGTATCTCTGTAGATCTGGATTACAGAATGATTTAGGCTAGCTGCATTGTTAGTCTTGGCTGTGGCACAAAACTGTCTGCATGAAGTAGTCACTAAATTTTAGGAGAAAATAACTGATGCCATGGCTTACACTGAAGTCTTTATTTATGACTAATTCAGATAAAGCTTTCCAATGCTTCCCTTCCCCCCAACCC
>JANHGB010020007.1:0-13857 GCA_026283785.1 Coracopsis vasa
GATTAATTTGGTCACTTGGCCAGCAACAACAATAGTCTGACAGGGTGACAAGATAAAACAGAAGGTTTACCTTTATTACCTATTTTATATCACCTATTTTATATTTAAATACCACCTTCCTTTCACTGTTAATCTAGAAGTTAATGTTTCACTGATAATGTTTCTGGAATGCTTCAGTCAGACTCAGGATAATGCCAGTAGGGTGACCTCAAATCACAGGTCTGGGAATGCCTAGGGCAGTGGCTTCCCAATTATGCCTGTTGTCACAAGCCCATTCTTCTGAGAATCTGGGACAAGGATTCACTTCTTGTAAGGGGAAATAAAGGTCAGGTTGGGGTGGAAACGGGAGCACAGGGTCACATGCTAAAAGCCTTATCCAACCTGACCTCAAATTTTGTCCCTGACAAAAAAAAATGCATCTCCCAAAAGTGAAATGTATTGATTTTATGATGTCTTTTTACTAATTAAATTTCAAACAACTGAACTTTAATAAATAGACTGGTCATTTTCTTCTTCTAATATAACTTCTGTATTTCTCTTCCCTAGAAAAGCACAAAGAGTAATTCTCTAAATACGTAGATGAAATCTTACCCCTTTCTTTGCCTTTTATGACCTTCGAATATTTGTCAGTATAGTCACTATAAAATCTTCAGAATAATTGTTTTAAGCAAGGCAGGGTTTTCTATTTCATATAGTCTAAGGCTTTCCAAAGTTACCAGGACTCGGAAATAAATTTTCTGTATGACCTCAAAAACCAAGGTGAAGTAGAGGCTTAGATCTAAAGACTTCCAGACCTGCTATTGCTGAATCATGAATTTATCAGCCCAGGTAGTTTCTGTTACTGGGATAAAATGTTTTAGCAGAGATGAAGACTTTCTTAACATGATGTATACTGTTAAAGGAGTTAGTTTTAGGCTGATTTAAATTACTTTTGAGAACTTGCACTTAGGAGAAATTGAGGTCTATGTCCAGTATGTAGGACTGTGAAATAAGGACCAAAGTTCTATTGACTGAAAAAAATTCTTCTGTGAAAAGGTCTCTTTGAATATGAAATATCTTGTATTATATTATTACTTCTCTGGTCTATCTGATGTTTAAATTATAAGTATAGATGTATAAAATTTGCATCTTACCATTTACGTGCATATTTTTTACATTTAGATGCTATGACAATGACCACTGTTTAAGTAGATTCAGAGAATAAGTTCTATTATTAAAAAAAAATGCAAAGGATCATCTTGTCTAATCCACCAGCCAAAGCTGGAATAATTTAGGTCAGGTTGTCCTTGAATAATCAAATTCTTAATATCCCCAAGGCCATGGATTCCACAGTCTTGCTGCAAAGCCTGTGTTTGACCATTCTCATTGTGTTTTGTTTTCTTTTTTTCCCTACCGTCTAATCAGAACCTATGTCAAAACTGGTTTTCCCCCTCATCCTTTTGGTGGGTAGCTCTGAATCTGTCTCTACCTTCTCTCTATCCTCCAATACCACGAAGGATCTTTAGTGTAGCATTTTAAAGAAAATGATGTCATTTGTATTAGTAGACAGTTGAAAAATTGTAGATTAAGAGATTAAATTCTCTGTAATCTGTCTTTTCTTCTTCTAAACTGAAGTCAGAGGTGAACCAGGAGTCTCCTGGGTGGGGGTGGAGTGCTTACAGGACATTACCTCCCTGGAGCAAGGAGATGTCTACAGCTATCATTGGATGCATGATCAGTATCAGAACAGAAAACACAATGTTAACATTCAGTCCTTCCAGAACAGGAATGCTATATATCCTGCCCAAGTGACCCAACAGCCAGATCATATGCTCCAGAAATAGAAGAGCCCTCTATGGAGAAGTGTAGTTTTGTGTTACAAAAAGAATAAATATTTCTCATTTGTTGAAGATTATTCTACTGCTATCCCAATGTAAGTTTGCGGTACATAATTTTTAAAAGTATGTATTTTCCATTTCAAAGATAGGCATGTTTAATAAAGGATAGGGGGAAAGAAAAGGCAAAACATAACCCAAGACAGAAATAGCATGCGTTGCCCACTTAATATCATCTGGAGTACGAAAACGTAAATGCCTTGTGTCCTGGTTTCTCTGTTGAGATACACACACACACAGAGAATACCATTCTTTAGTCCATGGACCATCCCTGCAAAGTTGTTTGGCTTCATCTGTAATAAGTCTTTCAGGGCAGGATAGATGGTGTGTGGTGGTGGATTTTTGCCTCCTGACACCTTCTCAGACTAATTTCTGAGGACACAGATGAAGTGCAGACCCAGTCAAAAAAAAAAAAAAAAAAAACGGGGATTTTTGGCTACTGGTAAGGGGGGCAGTTAAGCATCTTTTCTGTACAGATGATTAGTCATCCATATTTCAATCCCTCTAGTGCAGTCTATCTTTAAATGGTGAGCGTTTCTCTCCTATCTTGTTGCATCAAGTTTGGTCTTTCTTTCATATATAATCCTTTGAGCCATTTTCTGTGGCAGTTCAAAGTCCTCAGTCTTACGTGAGTGTTCAATAAAAACTAATAGATGGCAATGATACAGTAGTGGCAGGTTAAAAATTGGTGAGAGGCAGGTTATAACTTGATAAAAAAAAATGTCTAAGAAAAGCAAAAGCAAACTTGAAAAAATTAAAAGCACACATTCAAAAAATTTTAAAAAGCCTGTTTTCAGGTTCAGGTGCTGAAGTGGGATATATAAGAAATAAGTTCATTTTTACCCAATTCTTTAATGAAATTTTTTTGTTTGTTCTCAACTAAATTACTTACTGTCAAACCAGAAATTAATAATACTGCTATCATACTTTTGCATTCATTTTCTTATACTGCTTTTCATTTTGTATTTTAGTTCCTTCTCTATTTTAGTTCTTCTCAAGTAAGGTGTGAAAAGGTGGCTCAGTGTAGACCTTACCTCTTTCTACAACTATCTGAAAGGCGGTTGTACTGAGGTGGGCATAAGTCTGTTCTCCCAAGTAACAAGTGATAGGACAAGAGGAAATGGCCTCAAGTTGTGCCAGGAGAGGCTTAGACTGGGTATTAGGAAAAGTATCTTCACTGAATGTGGCTCTCAAGCACCGGAAAAGGCTTGCCAAGGAAGTGGTTGAGTCACCATCCCTGGAGGTATTTGAAAGGGACTAAGGGAGATGATTTAACAGTGGGCTTGGCAGTGTTAGGCTTGCAGTTGGATTCAAGAACTTAAAGGTCTTTTCCAACCTATGATTCAATGATTTTATTATTCTATAAGGCATAGATTAAGTGTAAAATATATAATTGAAATTAATGAATTTTGATATTTGATTCTATAATCCTGTGCATCCCACTGTAGATATGTTCCATTTCTAGAATTAAAAGCACCGTCTTGGCGATGCTCCACAGAACTTCATCTCCAAGTCTATAGTCTGTTAATAGTGTTGGTAAAAATATTCCTGAAAGGTCTGTAATCTTTTGAACACTAATTTTATTTATATTTTTATTGTATTGCAGCTTCTTAAGAATATTAGGGCTTAAATAATTTTGTTCTATGTAAACAATTGACGTAATGTTTTAATACTGCAGAATCTTAGTATAAAGGTCTTTTTGTCATATCCCAGTATAAATGCTAGAGCACGCACAATTTACTTGAAGTATAACCAAAAGTTAATTAGCTTAATTTTTCCCAAATATTATTTAGATTAAATACTAGGAAATTAAAATTACTACACTAAGCATAATTAACAATAGGAACAGAAAAAAAAAATAATTGAATCTCCATCCTTACAGAGCTTTACAGACATGCTAAACAAATTAATTCCTTGAACATTGTAAGTATATTTTATTCTGCATCAGTGAAAAAGGACAATAGTGGAAAAGTACTAGTTTACTCATCTTGCCTAGTGCTTTAGTCCATGTTAGTTTATGTAACACTCAAAATGAAAGTTAGGCTGAGAGGTTGAATCCTGCTTCTACTGAGGTCATGTGTATTTCCTGTGGGATGACAAACTCAAGACAAAAACAGGCCAAGTAAAATTACCTTTTAAGGAATTATGTAGAACTATACAGAACTGTGTAAAACTGAACTTTATTACAGTGAAACTGTGGAAAGATTCAAAACTGTATTAGAAAACTGATAGGTAGAGGGCAAAAAAGAATTTCAAAGTGTTTTGATATGCCATCTTGTAACTTATTTTTTCATAAGAATGGGCTGAGAGAGGAAATACAGGTGATTGATGCCATATATAGTCCTGAAGGCAAGTCTAAATAGAGGATAGACATGCCATGTATTCTTTGATCTGTGTAACTGCAGGTTACTTTCTATTGCAGGAGAACAAGTCAGTCAAACAAATCAGTGGTAGTACCTTGAAAAACTAAGTTTTATTGTTGTTATCTTGTTTGTTGAAAAGGACTTGATTTTTACCTTTAAAAGCCACAACAAGCCTATCACTGGCTGGTGGTTTGGGGGTTTTGGTTTTCACTGAATTGATCTCCTCTATGTTCTCACCCTTAAGAAAAGTCTTGCCACAACTCTTCAATAAACAAATTTACTGCAGACAGCTTTCTTTCATACACAACTGATTTCACAGATGATCATAAAATGTCTGGGAAAGATTGCAGTAATGAAAAATACAGCTGCCTGATAGAACAGTACTACTATAGTTGTTCATAAATGATAGTACATGATTAAAATGCTGTGGAGAAAATGACCGCCATTATACACAACTAGGAGAGTGTTACCAGAACTCATTTGTATCTTAATTTCTCAGATACATCTTCTGGTTTTATTCCTCTTAACAATCTTGGATTCTTTCATTTCAGTTACAGATTCTGGATGTACATTGTTTTTCTAAATTTATTCACAATCCAGACTTTTTTTAATCAATATAACAATGTTTTCAAAGTGGCCTTATATGTCACTTTTTATATCACAAAATCTGCAGTGTTTACAGGGGTAAAAAAATATTTGCATTAGTTTCAGTACTCTTGGGAAGAATAATGGACGTTTAATCCCAATCTGTTTACTTAGTCAGCAGAAACGTACCAAAGGAAATGGAAAAGTTGTATCAGAGCAAGAAAAGGCAAAGATGATCATACAGAGTTTTATTTTGGTGGTTTTGTTTGTTTGTTTGTTTTTTGGGTTTTTTTTTGGTGGGGTGGGGTTTTTTTGTTTGTTTTTGTTTTGTTGCGGGGTTGCTTTTTTTTTCATTTGTAGATGTCCAATATACTTTATGGATTTTTTTTTTTTTTTTTTTACCCCTGATAAATACCTCTTTTTTTTCTTTGGCATTTTCAATAGATATATCAAAACCCAGATGTTGAAGACACCTGCTTTTATTTTCATTGAAAACAGCTGCAATTTAGTCATTAACTTCAATGGGAGATTGGTACTCCGTAAGAGAAGCAAAGGAATGAATGACTATTCATGATTCAGTGCCATTCTAAGTAATTACTTGGGTTTTAAATAGCAATGATTTATTAAAAGAAAAAATGGTAATGGGTTTTTGTTTTATCTTTTATGTTTCTATTTTATCTAATATTGAACCTCTGGAAACAAAAGCATCATAAAAAATGGGTCAGGAGGAAAAAAAATGGAAAAGAAAGGAAAAAAGACAATTCAGACCCAGATATGCCCTGAGATAAATGGTGAAAGGTTTAGAGTTTTCTGAAATTTATATCCATTTTGTTGCTAAATTCCACTATGTCGGCTGTGTGGGAAGCCTGATCTGGATGCCTTGAAAACAGGCAGACAGTGGGCTCTTCAAAGTCTGCAAGGCAATACAACTATTACAGAGCAGAACTGGAGGAAGCCTGAGCATCATACCTCTTGGTGTGTCATTCCCCATACTTTCAACTGCGTTTTTCATCTCTTCTCAACATTAATTTTCAAATACAAAGAGTGAAAGTTCAAACTAATTTTAACCCAAATCTTGAGTGTATTTCACCTAAGATGTGCTCAGGCATTCATTTATTCTACTTATTCAACTACTCGAAGTGCTGTCAGGGAGTGGGAGCAGGAAGGAATTCTTCAGGCTTCTTCTCCAGTTATTAACCACCTTCAGATGCCAAATGGATGGATTTCACCTGTGCAAGAGAAATAATACTGTATCTTGAATTCCCCTTATTTTGACAGATTTTGGATTAAAGGAATAGATCATGTTCTTACATCTTTCTAGTAGATACATCAAAAGGAAAAAGATATGTCTTAGTAATTTTTAACCTCTGTAATGTCTGATAAATACATATGTATAGTACCTTGCTTCCAAAGGAGTCCAGGTAACCTTACACATAATATATTTTGTTTTGGTTAGCTAAATTACCTTAGTAAACATATATTAAAGTACTGTCGAAATATATTAAAAAGTAACTCCTTTATATATTTCACTGTTAGTTCATAACAAGATGTCCTTTATACGAAAATAAATGTACACTTTAGCTTATTTATACTTGCTTGTCTAACCTATAACTTTGTAGACATTAAAAAAAAGAAGCTTTTGTCAGAAAGAAAGTTCAAGGGAAAGTTTTACTTTACAAGCTGAAGGAGAGATTGAATCTATATATAGTATATATATATGTGTGTCTGTGCAGAAAACAGGCTACTTCAATTTAATAGTGCATCAGAACAGTGTTTGTATGTTTCTTTACTGGGTAAATAATTCTCATTCATTGTGCATGGTTTTTTTTAACAGCTTTTTATTATTAAATATCACAGTGGTAAGCAAATACAAAACATGAGGAAAAATAGTGCCTTAGGCTAACCTATTGTGATCCTACTACCAACTGAACTATATAGAGATGCTTTTCGCTCCACAGCACAGATGATGAGCAAGATCATACAACCAATTTTGAAAAAAGTCTCCTTACAGCTTACTGGATAGATTATTTTGTATTCTTTTCCAGTTTTATTGGTTACAGTGAAGTGGATGAGATGAAATAATATCTTTCGAAACATGTTAATGAAATGTAGGTGTCATGGTTTCAGCTGGGATAGAGTTAATTTTCTTCCAAGTAGTTGGTGCAGTGCTGTGTTTCGGCTTTAGTCTGAGAACAATGCTGATAACACACCAATGTTTTAGTTGTTGCTAAGTAGCTCTTACACTGATCAAGGACTTTTCAGTCTCTCATGCTCTGCCAGTGAGGAAAGGCACAAGAAGCTGGGAAGGAGCAGAAACAGGACACCTGACCCAAACTAGCCAAAGGGGTATTCCATACCACAGCACATCATGCCCAGTATATAAACTGGGGGAGTTACCCAGAAAGGACTGCTGGCTGCTTAGGCTGGGCTGGGTAATGGGAGCAGGTGGTGAGCAATTGTATTGTGCATCACTTGTGTCTATTGTTTTTTTTATGTTTACCCCTTTAGTTTTATATTCACACCCTTTCTTATTCTCCTTATTAGTAGTAGTAGTGTTGTATTGTATTTTATCTTAGTTACTAAACTGTTCTTATCTCAACCTGCAGGTTTTACATTCTTCCGACTCTCCTACACATCCCACCCAGAGAACGGGGAAGGGAAGAGTGAGAGATTGGCTGTGTGGGACTTGATTGCTGCCTGGGGTTAAACCAGGACAGGAGGGAAAGCTCTTCAGAAACAAAAGTATCAAACTCAAAGTTCTTGCTTTTTCACAAGCAGCTAGCTATATAGATCATCATATAAGGAGCATTAGAATCCAGTCTACTTAAAGTCTGCTAGTACTTCTGTTTATACTGGGGGAGGTGAGAATTTCTTTTGCACTCAGAATTATTAACTTAGATTAATTTAAAATTATTGACTTTGATTAAGTTCTTGAAGAACGGGATTCTCCTGTATTGTGTTATGGACAGTCCTTTTAGAAAGTGAAAAAAGAACCCTCAACCCAACTTCTAGAGGTTCAAATGGAGAAACATTATGTCTGACATTTACTCAACAATTTCTTTATATTCTCCACAGAAAGAGTGTACACATAACTAATGTGTAGCTTGTATAATATGAGGAGGCTTCAGTCACATGCTTTGATAACACAGAAATCTAAAGAAATTTGAAGTTAAACATTAATCCAATCTTTGACTATGATTTTCCTTGAAATAATCATTGTCAAGGATTAGAAATAAGATCTTTATTATATTCTTTTGATTGTGAATATGAATGTATACGTTTATAGTTTAAGTAAGTCCCATCAGGCACTATCTAAGTTTAAATAGAGATTCATTTCGCAATTTTTTTTTTTTTTTTTTTTTTTACTAAACCAAAAAGAAACATGTCTGGTTGGAAAACAATTATGAGGTGCCATCTCTTAATTCTTATTAATCTAGATGAATTATAAATCTTTCTGTTAGTACTAATCCAAAACAATGTAAATAAGGGAAGATGTTTGACACAGTATCTGATAATATGCTACAGCCAATTTGGTGAGGTACAATTTGCACAAGTATTTAACAAGGTGGGTGATGAATGAATGGACAGCTTGGAAAAAAATGTAATCTGTGGTTCATATCCATTTGGCAGCTGGAGGGGATGTTGGCAGGAAGGGGTGCTGCTCAGAAGGACTTTGGTAAGCTGCTCAGTGGATGGACAAACAGTAATGAAGTGCAGCAAAGTCAAGTGTAAAGTTCTGCATTTCATATGAAATAATCCCACGCAGTGGTACAGACAGCAACTTTACAGGAAAGAGTTGAGGGTCCTGGCAAACAATAAATTACGACAACACAAATCTGCCCTATGTCATTCTGGTAAACACAGCCATCAGCTGTGTTTCTTCCCATTTATTCAGTAGTAGTGAAAACACATCTGGAGTATCATGTCCAGTTCTGGTGTTCCCAGTACAAGAAGGACATGAGCAGACTGTAGCAAGTCCAGCAGAGGGACATCAAAATGATTAGGGAGTTGGAGCAGAGAACATGCCATGAGAGTCTGAGAGAGATGGACTTTTACAGTTCAGGGAAAGGAAGGTTAATATTAGTTCTTACTATAATCTTCAGCTATCTAAAAGAAAGAGTATAGAAAAGGTGGATCCCTTTGAAAGATCACCTGTATGATGTTCCTCTGGGTTCTAAGGCAGGCACATCAGTCTTCCTCAAACAGAATGTTAGCAGTGGAAACAATATCAAGTCAGCATCCTGGAGAGTATGGTAGTCATAGTGGATATTTGTTTCTCCTTTTCTTAGCACAGTGTTCATCATCTGCAGTTCCCAGCTAAGGTCTGAAAATTACACAGTAGCTACCCCCAGCCTCAACTGACATAAATAGCCATTTCTGATCTCTATAATATGCTCACAATCACTATGTTGGGTATCCCAAATCTTCAAGAAGAAATACATGGATTTGAAACCAGCTCAAGCCTATTGTTCTCTTGAAAGTTTTTGTTGTCATTGTTGATTGTTCAGGTTTTACACTGTTCTGTGTTGAGCCATGTATAACATCCTCCCTCCCTCCTGCTGGTCTGACTGACTAGACAAGACAGTCTGTTCTGGTTAACTCGGGGACATTTACACAGCCTGTTAATCGATCCAACTGATACAAGCTTTTGTCTAAACCAAAGTTCCCTTTTTGTGGTGAAATAAATCCAGCTTTCTTTGCAACAGGGATGATCAGTCACTCCTTACAATCTTTCCTGTGCTCAATGATCAGACAGCTCTTGCTCATCTCAGGTCCTTCGTGTAGTTTAGAGGTCTGTATATTTGCCACAGTCAGCTTCAGCTGGGTTTTACACCCACACTCTCTGCCTGTGGGCTCTGTTAAGCTCAGGTGTAGGTACCAAGGCTCAGCCTTGTCTCTTATTCTGACTTACTGAGTGGTTTTCTTGGTTAGTCTATAATCCTACATTATAGGTAGCCTTGTCTCCAATCCTGTTTCCAGTTGTGTGTCTTGGATGGGTCTTTGACTCGAGTTGCGAGTAGCTTTATCTCTGTCTTTTGCTGGTCCTACTGCACTTGTTGGTTGGACTTCGTTACTTCAGCTTGTCTGGAAGCCTTAGCTATCTATGGAAGCTGTCATCACCAGCCTTTCCCTGGTTAGGTACTTTACAACTGTGCCTGTGTTGGATGAGCCTGTGCTGGATCCCTAGTTCATCTTTCCTCCCCTTGGGGAGGAACTCCACTCCTTGGTAGCAACCTGAGTGGTAGGGAAAATTCTGAGAGAAAGAAGAGCAATGCCCTGGGGAATTTTGCTGCCCAGAGAGTCAACTTTTTGGATGATATCTCAAGTAGTTACCATATTTTTGCCTAAGAATCAATCAATATTTAGAGTTTTGTGGTTGTTTCTTTAGAAAGATAACCAATTACCTTTTCTTGAACTATGCAATTAATCATAGTTCAACCACTTTTAATTATAAAGAACAGAGACAGAATCATGTAAAATGAGATGTTATTTTACTTGGGCTTAAGATGTGTTTTTCATGAGCTCGTTTTCTTACCAAGCATGCTGACCAAACTGCTGTCCCACAGCTTTCTTAGGGTCATATAAGAAAGTTTAAAAAGTTTAAAAAACCCGAATAATTTATAAAATATAACGGGTAAAACATGTCTTTTACTGGTGGTAAGTCAGTATACAAGTTTTTAAAGGATTCTTTGATCTGATCAAAAGAGCTGGATGTTTCTAACATTTCTATTCAAATTCTCAAGTGACAAGAAGGGCAATTAAGGAAGTTGAATGACTTACTGCTTCAGGGGTGTAACAGACAAAACTGTTCAAACAAAATAAAAACTATGAAAGTGAACTAAAATATCTAGTTACTTGAGGCAGACACAACCATGCTCAAGACTTGCACGTTTTGAACTGTATTAAGGGGCTGATGACAAATAAATTTAACAATACATACTGCAACTTTCCATTTTCTCCTCTTGTTTATAAAATTATTGGGATTTTCTCACTATACATGTTCTTGTTGCAGAAAGAATCTTAAGTTCATATATCTGAATATTATTAACAGAGTGTGTAGCTGACGGCATATCTCAACTGTAACTATGAAGGCTACCTTGGAAGAAATGAGAGAGAGAGAAGGGAAGGGGAAAATGCCCATGGGGAAAGGGAAAAGCAATAATGGGAGGGAGGGAACCTGGATGAGCATCCTCCCCGGGGGTTCCTCCAAGTACAGGATGTGCCATGATTTTCACCATGCTTAGTATTACTTTCTTTACCGTGGGATCTGCTCAAACTCCCCATTGATAATTGCCATTTCTGATGCCATTTCTATTAGAACTGTTTGGAACATAAGTATTGTATATTTACTGGCTATTAAGTCCTTGTTCACATACATTATTTACTATTATTTGTAAGAAATTTCAGTGACCCCTATCTACTTTGCTGTGCACTATGTTTGGCTTTCTTGAATACAAAGAAAACTCTGCAAAACAAAAAATGAAAGGGGATGAAGAGGAGCAATTCTCATGCCAGTGGTAGCTGCTTCCCATGCGAACCTGCCTTGGCAATAATATTAAGGTTTTGCGGGTGCAAGCCCTTGCGACTAGCAGCACCAGAATAGCAGCATGAGAACACATGGGAATATGACTCTAGAAAAACACTGCAGCATAGCTTAGGTGAAAAGTTACAGAACTGTAAATAGCAAGCCCTCAGTATTACTGAGAGCAAGGCACATCAAGCACTTTACAGACATACCCTTTGTCTTTTCATTAAATTATCAAAAGCCACTTTTGCATTAGTTGGATGACAATTTTTTGTGTGTGGTGTTGAAGTGGTTATAAAAACTGTAGAAATTGAAGAAATAGATTTTAAGCTTTTACTTTAAATTCATGATGCTTCCACAAACACCCCAGGCTTCCTTAAAAAGTTAGCCGCAGCATTTGGAGCATATAGAATGTTGGTTTCATTTCTGTAATAGCTAAGAAACATAAAGTAAATAGAAACTGATCTTTTAGCAGCTTGAATTTGTGTTCCACTGAAGACAAAAAAACAGAACTGAAATATTAAAAGTGAAACCAGTAAAGCTGCATTGTAGATTGAAACCACCATATCACCAGATCAAATGCCATCTAGGAGAGTTTGGAAAACCAACTGCCAATGGTGAAATTGCAACATTGTATGGTTGAGGAAATAAAGTTACAAATTGAAATTGCAACACAGTATAGTTGAAATAACAAATTTTAAAATGTATTATGTGAGAAGGAGATTAGTGAGAAGGATGAATCTCCTCACACTGCAAAAATACAGTAAACAACAGATACATATCTCATTTTTTTCTTAATAAGAGCATGTCAGTGAACACCAAATTATATTTTGTGATGTTTCAGTGAAGAACATCTTGTCCACTGTTGAACCCTATTTAATCAAACCCTGATCTTACCCTCTAGAAGAATTATTTGCTTTCACCACGACTTGCCTTAACAAAAACAAACAAAATTTTCTAAACCTTCTGAAAGGACATTATTGTTTCCTGAATCCATTAAATTTACCTTCTTGAAATAGGTCATTGTCAAAGAGATGACAAAGTACCCCCTGCTAATCAGTTCCTTTTTTCTAATGTATGCATGTGCGTAACCTAGGGAAGATTGTAGGAATCATGTTAATGATGTCCTCATTAACCAAGTAAAAAATATAGCCCTCATGAAACTTAGAAATTGTAAAAGTCTTGGGGTTTTTTTCTCTTTCAATTTTCAAAGTTGCCTATCTCAATGTAGCCTTTGGCAGATTATATAGTTGATTTCCCTGCCAATTTGTCTGTAATGCTCATAAGCTACTTGAGGAAAAGACTATTTTTAAAAACTGTATTTATAAAATATCTACCGTAATAGGATCTGATCAAAGACTGGGTTTCCTCAGTATTTGTGAATAACTTGGCTAGTAATAATTATAAGGAGGTGAGTTTTGTGAGGTTTTAAAAATAAAAATGTCACAACACTCAAAGAAGACATTTTTTTATTCACCTATGTCAGCTGTGTGTTAATCTCTCATAAAGCAAGCAAAATCCAGAAAATAAAAATTTGTGGAAAAGATAGACACAACCAAACCAGCAAGAGTTACAGCATCCTTTCTTCATTTTGTCCAAATACTGGGTATACAGACATCACCAATGATTTCAAAAATATGTTGTCCTATTACACTACCAATAGTACATGTTGCAGTTATAGAGGAGATAACAGAGAACAAATAAACTTTCAGGGTACCTCTTGGGTTTTGTCTTGTTCAATTCAGATAGCTTTTGTTTTCCATACATCAATGTGAACGAGACCAGTATTCTTTAAATATCTGACATATAATGGTTGAGAATTTTGATTATGCTGCATTACTAATGGAGAAAGCAAGAAGGTCCCACAACAGTTTTAAAGAAACTTTCTTAACAGTGAACACCATTGTTGAATTTAGTATGTGTCATGTTCTTTGAAACACCAGAACTAAATTCATAGTGTTACTGCTCTTGCACCTTTGAAGGCAAAGGCATTTTTCCAGTCTTGAAGCTTCTATTTGAAAACATTAATTCTGTATCACTAAAGGGAAACTTCTATTTTTATTTTATGCTATGTGCATCTCAAATTATTGAATGATACTTTCAATCTGATTTTCTGATAGGATTAAAACAGAGCCGATGCAAAAATAACAAAATAAGTTGTATCTTGCTACATTCTGTTAAGTTTGATTGTGTCATAATACTGAAAGTTGCATCTCATCAAATGCTCTCTAGTATGCAGATCAGTTTAAGTATGGTGAATGAATGGTTTTTACACATAATGTTCATGCAGTTACTTTTCTGGCACTTTTATAACTATCTTTCTATAATCATATGCCCTGAAATAACTTAAAATTACTTAAATTGAGTTCACAAAGAACTTTTTCTTAACTATATATAACCATTCTTTTTTAATTTGTTTTAATATATATATATTAACTAAATACAAATAAAATTGAAGACATTGATACCTGAAATAAATGGTTATTAATAGTACAGTGTTAAATCAGTA
>JANHGB010020010.1:13068-23379 GCA_026283785.1 Coracopsis vasa
AGGTTTTTTAGGCCGATGCACTCAACCTTTTCTGACAGAAGAAAACCCTTGTCACATAGTTGCTCTTCTACTTGCAGCAAAGACACTTGTCAGTTGTGCCTGCAGTGAAACAAACCACACACATGTTCTGTATTTAGAAGTAATGCTGTTTGAGGCTACCCGAAGGTACCGTGGGGTCAAGATTTATATGTCCTCCTGAGGCCTTCTTGTTATATCTGTGGCATTAAAACAATGACAGGGGAGAAAAGCCCTGTGTAAGAGCCGCAGCACCCAGCCCTGGCCTGTAGGCTTACTTACTCATGGGCAAATTCCCATATATGTATGCATATACCCATTGAAGACAGAATAGCCCTCAGATTGTACTCTGGAGATTTTGTAGCATTCTTCAGGAAAAGGCATCCTAATGTTTCCATGAAAAACAAAGTTTTTGGAGGATGGGTCTTACTTTTTTAGCATCAAAAGGAACACAGTTGTCTCTTTAACTTCTTGACTCAACAGAACCTTGTGTTCAAGCAAGATGATTGAAGGGCAGAGTGAAATGTGTGGTTTACCTACCATGGAAAGAAGCAGTCTTCTTTCTTTTCCCTTGCTCATCCACTGGGTGAGGATTTACATAGTCTGCAAAGCAGCCAGGCTGAGGGATGAAGACCACCCAGAAGATGCTATGGTTAATATCCTCCCTATGATCCAGCCCGTATGCTATGTGGCTGAGGAGATGGCTCACTGGCCTCTGAATGGCCTCTGAGGACCTTAACCTCAAGAGCATCACATCTTTCTTTGGCAGTACAGTAGCATGAGATTGGTTTGTTTTTTGCCAAACTCCAAATCCAAAACTGCACACTTTGTTCCGAACTATGGATTACTGAAGTGTGGTTTAATAAGGTCATGTGCTATTTCAGATATGTAACAACCAAAATGTAGTTGGAAAATTAAAGAAAATGAAAACCAGCTTATTACATTCAAACACCCAACAATTATATGTGAGTCCTCCATAATATACACTTAAGAAAATAGGAGAGACCATCAGAAAACTCAAGGGAACATAAACCACAGTGAAAGAAGAGGGGAGGATGGCAGAAACCTGCAAGAGACTTCAAGAGACCATACACTCTTTTTCTTAGGGCAAAATCACTATCTCTGTCATTCCCTACAAATTCTTGTCTTATTCTAGAAAAGACAAACATCAAACACTAGTAACGGGAATTTCACAGTTTCTCCAGGCAATCTGTCCCTATTACTATCTCTGCTTTCAAAAAAAACTTGTCTAAGTCTTTCTTCCCTTACTTTGAGACTGCTTCTTCATATCATATCCATCAGGGACAAGAAAATGAGTAGTAATCAATTTAGAGAAATTACACTGTTCTTTTTTTGAAGAAGGGATGGCAAATAGTTTTTCTTTACAAGTTCATCGTAAGTTGCTCTGGCTTACAACTATGGATTTATTTTTTTTTTCCTTCTCTTTTTCTGTTGTTTTTCTTTTTTTGGTGGTTTTTTTTTAGGGGGGGTTGGTTTTGGTTTTTCTTCAGGGCCAAATTAATTTCTATGTGCACACTTCTGGCAAAATGATCTGCTACAGAAAACCCACCAGTAATAGTGAATCCCTGCAAAGATGCAGAGGTAGGCAGGAATACCAAAATCTTTTCTGAACCTATTTAATAGCATCCCAGTTAGAGGTCTGAATTAGCCAGACCTGGAGACCTGTTGGAGTCTTCAGTCCTGACACCTAGAAATGCAGGAACATTCTGACCTCTAAGAATATATGCTGAAGTTTTTCAGATGTATTTTGGTTTGTCCAGAGAGCTCCTCTCGGGCAACAGGACTTTTACCACTATGCAATTTGAAAGCTTTTAATAATTGGTGAAAAAAAGTCTTTCTGAGTGCAGAATTCAGCAGCATTCTGTTGCATTGCCAGAAAGAAAATGGTTCCTACACAGCACACAGTTTACAAAAGTAATGCTTTTGAGAGTGGTGTCCTTTTCCCATAGAAGGACATTAATCAGTGTGGATGGCCACATTCAGCTTGCTCCACAATAACCACCGAAACACACATTTGAAGAAGCCAAAGGGCAGATCTGCTGCAGGGAATGAGCTGTCATAGCTTCACGGACTTCTGCTGGGTAGCAGTGATTTCCATAAACTGAGAACCTTGTCGCCAGACATATACATGCTTGGTTTCCTTCTGTGTTTACAGAAATGCTCTACACTGGCTACACATTAAAGGGAAAGTCAACCCTATATATGCAGGCTGATCTCAGTTCCTTTTTTCCCCCCTCTGTTTTCCTTGTCCATAAAAGCATATAAACATAAAAAACATTGTCTGAAAACTGGTTAGCAAGATGAGAAGGTAGAATCTTGTCTCTTGTCTCAGATTTGCTTAGATATTTGCTGCATACACTTTGCGCCATAAGGTAATGTTATGGTTGTGAGATTTGCTTCTAAAAGGAGCCAAATCTTAACAACAACAACAACAAAGTATTACTTACCCCTAACAGAAATTTAAGGAAGCTTCATGATTGTTGCCATTCTTCCTAGTCATTGATCAGATATTGCTGTGATAATCTCGTGTTGGAGGAATGCATGAATTCTTTTTTGAATGGCATTCCTAATGAAGAAAGTCAGGAGGGAAAACTTTGGAGGAAAAATGAGATTTACTTAATCTGGCGTATGATTTTTTTTCTACATCTGTATTTCCTATTTACCAGCTAAGTGTGTGGTCTTTATCAAGATCAGACTAAAGAATCTGTATCTGGTGTTAAGAATCCTATAGATACACTGTATTTTACAAGGTTAAGTGCTTTCAGAATGAATTTGTGTTATAATGTATTTTACTGCTAAAATGCCACAAGATTTGTTGCATATTTTCTGGGCAGTAAAATTTTGGTTTATGTTAACAACATTAGTATAGTCTCAATTGCTACAACTGCTTTTATTTAGTGCGGTTTGCTTGCTCTGAGTTGTATTTAATTCTTGTTCTGAGGCCTCCATAGGATATCCGTAGTTATAACTCAGAAAGAGAACCTCTTAGCAGCCACTGCCTTGAAATGATAGCAGGCTTATTCTGCGTAAGAATGTAGTTTTTTGAACTGACAACTCTATCTGGGAAATAGATTCACATCCCAAAGGACGGGCAGAGATTAAGCTTTGGTTTGTCTTCACTGACTTACTAGTTCAGATATAGATCCAGCTCCTACATCCATACAAGCCTGAATCCATAAATGCTTAAAACTGCTTTTGCTTAAAATGAAGCCTAAAGTAAAGCCTTGTGAATCAGAGCTGTCAGTGTATGAAGCTAGCTGGGATATTGCTCTATACGGCTGTGAAGCTGCCTCAGTACTTCTGTATCTTGGCTCTAACGTGTCTGAGACAGTAAGTGTGTCTTCAGGCTGTGGAACTGGTCAATACTATGCAGAGACACATTTAAGTAGTTCTGCAGGGCTTGTCTTGTGCTGAAATAAAGTACCTCTTGGTAACAAGTCTGCCCTGTCTAGCATGGTAACTAGACAAATAGCTAGTAGGGTCACTACAGTACTTCTGCGTCACCTTTCTGTATTTAGCCTCTTACCCATGTTTTTATCTAGTTCAGTCTTAGGCCTGAATCCCAGCCTCCTGTGGCTACATATATTGGAGTGTTGCATGGCAAGACCCGTATCACAAGCAGCCTTGGCAGCCAGTGTCCAAACTCAACAAAGCACATCCTTGTGGTTAATCTTGTCAGATAGGAAATTAAGCCAGCAAGGGGGAAAGAACAGAGCCAATTTTAAAAGTTCCAATTTTAAATTTGAGAGTCTATCTCTAGCTTTGAGGTCTGCTTTAGATTTCATACAAGCTTTTTGAGTAGGCAACTGTCATCAGTTTCACTTCTACAAAAGTAGGTAGGAGAGAAAGAAGATTCAGTTAATGTCTGATATACTTGGTGGTAACTTGTGTATGTGCTGTGCAAAGGTGATTTGAGGGATCCAGTCCTTTTGAGTAACTCATGTAGTATCTTAGACTTGAATAGTCTAGTTCTCTTTTCTAAGTTCTTAGGCTGTTAATGTTTATTGCTGGTGACAAGCATTTCTGATTCTGCAACAGCTCAACTAAATTAAATGTCTAATAATGTAAAATTAACTTTAAAAGTTTTGTTGTTCCAGTGCTACATGGAGTACACAGTTCTTGGAAGTAATCTTTCAGTTTGGCAGTGCTTTTGTAGTGGCCTTCTGGTGCAACATATAATCACCTTGGACTAATCTTTCAGTGAACAGAACAGGTCCGAAGAATGTTGTATTAATGCTTAGTTTCACTTAAAATTATTTTTTGATCTCCAAATTAAATAATTGTTCAAAGATTGTGTAGTTTGTCAGAATTGCTGAATGTGTTGTAGAAATTTTCCCACATGGCAGAGCTGGGATACTGTTGCTGAAAATGTCAGCAGGATGGAAGAAAAAAATGATAGGAGGAAATGAAAATGGCTCCTCAGGTTTGGGCTTTAAAAAATCCCCCAGAACAACAGCAAACAACCCATCCACAGTTGTCTTTTGCCTCCTAAGGCTAACCAGGGAGTAACTTCAGTCACTTCTCAGCTAAATTATTGACTCTGAACATTCCATTACATTTCTTAGAAATCTTTCATATAAAACTTTAATGGGCACGAATGATCACTTTAGAGGGTGTTGATATTATGACTAAATCAGATTTTCAGGGCTTTCCCTCTGGCCTGTTTTGGAACATGGCTTAAATGGGATGTTTTCATTGGATTGACAGAGTCTAGGGTTATAACTGGCTCCATAAAAACACAGAAAAAGCATAAAAGAACAATTTTAATGCTGTTTCACATCAGAAGAAATTTTCTTTTCCTTGCTAGTAATACTTACTGAAGTGTGATGATTTTTTTATAATTTACCAACTCTCTTGAAGCAGGAGTCCATAAAAAATTGTTTATTGATGCTTCTGGGTAATTTGTTTGTTTGGGTTTTTTTTTGTAACTAAACATCTCCATACTTTCTCAATTGAAGTGCCTGCTAGGATGTTTATGTATAGGGTACACCATATATAATATTTATCTGGGGCAGCCTAATCGTGTTTTGTGGACTAAAATAAGACATCTTTACACAAGCAGAAATTAAACTCATCATAGCATTTCCAGACATTTGATAGCATAATTAACAAGTGGGAAGTACTATGACAAACAGTAAGTTTGTCATAAAGCTTAGATCACGTGTTAATTTCAGGATGGTAATTTTGCGTATTGAGATGGAAAGGACTGAAGTTGTATTTGTATGCAAGTAAGGACAGGGTAAACAAAGTTGTGCATTGATGGTATAATGCATGAGCATTTGATAAATACACCTTACAGTTAAATGCTTGTGCAATTTTAGATGCCTACTGACTTATATTTTAATATGTGTGTTAATTTCTACTATATATGTATGAGCTAAGTGTAGAAACTAAAACTTCCCCTACTTCCACTTCAGGTCAAATATGCTACATTTAGGAAACAAAAATGTGACACGATTTTCTTTCTGGAATGGAGACATTAACTATGACATTAAAGGGGAGGGATTCTTGTATGTTTACTCAGTAACTCTGCAAAATGAAAGCCTGTTTTACCAGAATTGCCCAGAGAATACCTTCTCATGAAGATCTTTTATTCATTATCAATTACATTTTTAAGCTCTGATTCTAGCTTTACACCTCAGAAAAGCTGTTAGGTTTTATTATTAAATTTATGAGTTTTATTTTCACTTTAAGAGTCTTGTTAAATCAGATGGTTTAAAGGGGAAAAATGCTTGAAGGTGGGCACTAGGGCATTTTAGATCATTAATTTTCTGAAGTCTATAAGCAGCTGATGACAGAGGCAACATGTGCCAGCTTGGCTTGCACAAAACAGTTATTCTACTTGTTTAGAGCTGTGCATGTCACTGCAAGGTCTCAGTTACATATAAAAGGGCATTTGTTTCTCTGGATACTGATTTAGCATAGTATCTTTTCAGTTAATGCTGGATGTGAAATGAACATCTTGGCTATATTTAAAAATATTTTTATGTTAATTTGTGGCTGTGGTTCAAAGTAATGGCAAGACTTTTGTTTACTGTGATTTTATAACTTAATATTTTTGGAAAATAAGGTGCAATAATGAAAGTTTGTCTTTTAATTGGTAGTACAAATAATCAAAAGCTTGGTTATATAATACTTTTACGTTTCCTGTCTTCTGTTTAGGTAAAAAACTTTGCTGTTATTTATCTTGTGGATATCACTGAAGTACCAGACTTCAATAAGATGTACGAGTTGTACGATCCCTGTACCGTCATGTTTTTCTTCAGGTACGTGATGGTTCTAGAAAGTAACTCAGTTAAATTTTTGGTGTATCAAATTCAGTGTTGCAGTAAATAATTTTTAAATGCATATTAGTATACTGATGTTTATGTTTTCATTGCTCTACAAAGAGAGTAAGCCAATTAAATAGGAAAATGGCTTGTTTTCCAATATAATAGAGTACAAATTAGTGATAGTGGAAACTGTTTTTATTATCCATTGGTTTTAGTTTTAAATCTGAAACTCCCTGTATAGAATACTGCAGTAATATGGCAGTCAAGCTTGTCAAACTTGCTTTAAAGATATACCCAAAGCATTAAGTTGTTTTTGGAGCTAAAGTATCTACATTGATGAGACATAATGTGCACCTGACAAGTGTAAAACTCTCTTTGATGTTAGACAGTGAGTAATAAATACAGACAATGAGGAATATGGTAAAGCATACTTGCACTTAGTAGCAATCTTGGGGGCATATTTGCAGTCATTATTCTAGCTTTAGAAATAGTCAATTTGAGTGACATGAGTGGTTGCTCTTTCTTTGAGATGATTTTGCAAGCTCGTTTATGTTATAAGGGCTTCATTTGAATCCTACAAAATGTTCTTGTGGGTGATAGAAAGTTTCTGTCTGAATTATAATACAATATTAACTTGCCTTTTTTCTTTTTCTTCCTTTAAAGGAACAAACACATCATGATTGATTTAGGTACAGGTAATAACAACAAGATCAACTGGGCAATGGAAGATAAGCAGGAGATGATTGACATTATAGAAACTGTTTATAGAGGAGCCCGCAAAGGTCGAGGTTTGGTGGTATCACCAAAAGATTATTCCACTAAATACAGATACTGACGTTTCTTTGGAGATGCCTTTTTTTTAACCCTAGATCCACTTAAATTTATTCTTGTGTATGTGTGTACATATATATATATTAAAAAAACCCAAACCTACAACTCCTTCAACTTTGAGCATATTTTGAATTATTTAAAAGTTTTGAATTCCATTTGGAAAAGGAGGAGATGCGAAGCCTGGAACTGTCTGACTGCAGTAGTACTTACTGTGGATTAATTTTGGGTTGCTGTGTTTTATTTTTAAAGACTTTACTCTGTGGTGTCCTTCTGGCATTACGTATTTTTGTACACAAAAAGCTTGTTTGCGGAAAATAATTTCAACTGGTTTTGTTTTCTTTTGTTACATAAATAGATGGTAAAACTATACTACAACTTTTTATAAAAAAATAAAGTGAATTCCACTTATTCACCTTAATTTTCTTTAGATAATTAAATCTGAGAAAGAAAACAAATGTAATTGGATGCAAAGTCATAATGTTGAAGATGAAAGCTCATCACTTCTGTCGGAATGTTCTTGCATAGTATCTTGGTCTTCTGTATCCACTAAAAATAGACTAAACCACTAAGATGCATTTAATAATATTTAGCTCAGAGAAAAAAAACCTCAGAAAACATCTTCTATGACTTTGTGTGAGCGCATGCGCCCCAATCAACTAAATTGATTTGTGGTGATGGACTTCTTCATGACAATTATGCATATGGTAATAATTTTGAAGTACTTAGTAGATTCTGCAGTGCCAAAGGGTAATTGCAGTTCTGGAGCTGGCTGCATAGTCAACAGCTGAAGTAAGGATGAGCTGTGCTTTCTCTTACTTGACCTCTGGTTTGACTGATGGTATACTAAAATGCATATATACTCATAAGACTTGGATTTGATTACACTGTGGCATGTCTCTTAAAATTTCCATTTCTGACCACTTTAGTTTTTGTGGTAATGGAGCCAGTGTTGTTTTTCTAACTGATACATGCATATTTATGTGATGAAGAAAAAAACAAGCCAGACTATGCAGAAAGGAGATAGAAACTGGACCAAAAGCGCAGGTCACAAGACAAAGTTGAATATGCTTTTTTTTTTTTTTTTTTTACTCTAAAGTTCATTTTTTAGAGGATTTAGACTAAGCTGAGGAAGTAAAATACAGGTTCCCAATTTCTGTTTAAGTTAATCTGGTTTATAGTTGCTATTAATTATGAAATCATTTATGTTGGAAGGGGCCATCCACCTCTCAGTCAAAGTAAATCACACTTGATCAGGTTGCCCAGGACTGTGTCCAGTGTTGAGTATCTCTAAGGATGGAGATTCCTCAGTCTTTCTGAAAAGCCTGTTCTGCTGCTGGAGCACCTTCATACTTGAAAAAAAACATCCTTTGCATCTAGCTGGAATTTTCTGTGTTCCAGCTTGTGTCTGTAACTCTTACGTAAAACACCTCCAACGAGAGTCTTAGCAGTTCCCTGTGCTCTACCGGAGGGTAGTTGTTGCCAGCAAGAAGCCACAGTGTTTTGTAAGGCTGAACTACTGGCATTCTCTCAAACCCTTGTATGCTTCACCATATTTTGGTGGCTCTCTGTTTAAATTCCCCCATAACAATATATTTCTCAAACTGGGGAACCCCCAAACTAACCCAGTATTCTGGGTATGGTCTCACAGGAGTTGAACAAAGGGGAATGTCCTGCTGGCTTTACTTGCACTGATGCTGACCAGCATGTGGCTGCAGCCCAAGGCACTCTGCTGATTCGTGTTCAGCTTGTCTGCCAGACTCCTTTCCTGCTGCATGCCAGCCAGCCTCTCACAACTGCTCTGCAGCATAAGCTTACCCTATCCCAGAGGCGAGGCTTGGTACTTGCCTTTGAACTTCATGAGGTTCCTGTTGGCCTATTCCTTCAGCCTGTCCTCACGAATTTAATCCTTCCCCTCCTCCTCCCGTTTGACATTGCTAGCCAATTTACACTGATTAAAGCACCAATGAGAATGAGTTCTTTATATTAACAAAGACTCTTTAATAGTAACACCTGCTGAAGTTTTAAAAAACATTTATGCTTTATTTGTTGAGGTAATATATTTCTGTTTTCTTCAATTTCTATTCTGATTTCTTCAATTTTTTTTTTTTTTTTTTTTTTCAATTTCTACATTTGTTGTAAGAGGTTCCCATTAAGTTTCAAACAAAACCTTTCCTGCAAAAACTGCTAATGTTTTGGTGTACAAGAACCTTAAAGTTAGTGCAGATTTCCTGTTTCCTTTGATTCTGCCATGTCTTGTTCAGGACACGTTTGATAACTAGAATTCCTTATCTATGTCAAAGCCTTTAAAATAGGCTTTTCATCAAAATGTCTAATGTTAAATAAATTAAATTGGCATAATATGCATACCTGGATGATGTCATCTGCACAGGTGTGCACAGCTTTGAGTGAGGTTGTGAAAACAGCCGTACAACTAATCTGTGCAAATACTGACATTTCTTTTAGTGCAGAACAGGCTATATGCATGGGACCTTTGAAGTTTTGCAAAGACACCATTGTAGTAACATCAAATAACGTACATTTTGTAGTGGAAAACATTTAAAGAAACATCAAAATGGCACATGCAATGGAAAAAGTTTTGTCATAGAAGCATCTTGTTATTCTGAGAACACTTAAAAAGGCAACAAAAAATAAGGAAATTTTAATATTATTGAAATAAATGAAATATATTTTCATACATTAGAAAAGTTAGTGACTGGACAAGTTCACTACGTAGGATATTGTTTTCTACCCAAAATAATGGTTTTGCCTTCCCTGAAACTAAGTGTTCTTTATGACAGGAAATACAGGGTCCCATTTAGATGAATAAACCAAGCTTTCTACAGGACAGTAGGTTTGGTGGGGTTTTTTTAAAGAGATAACTATCCTGACATGATGCAAGCATGTTTTCATTAACATTTTCCATGTCTAGTGACACTTATTGTGAACTCCCCAATCCAGTGCAGTGCTGTTCTCCCTTTGTCTTTCTTGCTCACATCCCATTTCGTTGCTGCAAAGAAACAGTAAGTAGGTTAGTGATTTAATTATTCATGAATGTGATTCAGCATAAAAATAGGAAAATCTCTGTACAGTTAAATACATCTTCATGGATTGGCTTTCTGTATTTCTAAAAATTATTTCATAGCTTAGCACAAAAAAAAAAAAGGCATCAGAA
>JANHGB010020018.1:0-13547 GCA_026283785.1 Coracopsis vasa
GATTGAGTGCGCCCTCAGCAAGTTTGCCAATGACACCAAGCTGTGTGGTTTGGTTGATACGCTGGAGGGAAGGAATGGCATCCAGAGGGAACTTGACATGCTTGTGAGGTGGGCAGATGCCAACCTTATGAAGTTTAACCATGACAAGTGCAAGGTTACAGTTAGGGTGGTGAGGCACTGGAATGGGTTGCTCAAGAAGTTGTGAATGCTCCATCCCTGGCAGCGTTCAAGGCCAGATTGGACAGAGCCTTGGGTGACATGGTTTAGTGTGAGGTGTCCCTGCTTATGGCAGGGAGGTTGGAACTAGGTGATCTTAAGGTCCTTTCCAAATGTAACTATTCTATGATTCTATGATCCTATGACTGCAATAATTACAACATTTAGCTTCCTTCTGCATCATCGGACCAGACATCACAGACCAAATGCGTAAAAATACTTAAATCCATTAATCAACCCCAAGTAGATTCACAGTGTCATTACAAATCAGAGTGATCTGAGATTCTTTTTAGCTCAAGTTATTGCCAACACAAACTCTCTACTCTTCTCTCTGCAAGAATAGTTAACTAAAAAAAAAACAAGAGACCTAACTAATGTAATTCAACATAGTTCAATTAGCTCTGAAAGCTTATAAAAGTTACCGGCTCAAGCTTTTCAAGATGGAAAAAAGACAACTGAAATGCCCGCTGTGCTATTTATTCTGAAGATATGAGCTAAAGGTAATGAAAATATTAATTAAAAAAAATTATTTTTTTTAAATCACTTGTCCTAATTATAACAAAATTCAACATCTTTCCTTCCCTCACTAGATTGAGGAACGTGGACTATAATCTTCCTCGTGAAACTGTTCAGTGTATTTTGTCTTTGAATAAATAGTTTCTCAGTTCAGAGTTTTAATAACATGTCTTAATGTTGCTATTTTCCCTCAAGGTGACTTCCACTTCCACAACTTCAGTTATAATGTGATATTTTATGCTTGAGTTTACTAGTATGTTTTATCATATGACTTTTGGATAACAAGAGATATGTTTGTGAAGGTGAAAAATGCAGGTATAGTTACTTCCATGTACAAAATTATGCTGTTAAAAACTGAAGGCATCTTTAAATACCTGGTCACAGGGTAACAAAGACTTTTAAAAAGGACCTCAGTGTAGCATCCAGAAGAGTAGACATGATATTCAGCTTTGAACCTGAAATATTCTATGGCAATTTTAAACATGCAACAATACTGCATTAGTCAGCCATATGAAGTGAAACTTCAATATGAATTCCACTATAAAAAATGCCTTTAAATAAATGACCACACTAAACATCAAAGAGAGTCAGAGAGATGGCACACCAAAGTAAACAAAGTGCACTCTTTATGAAAAAAAGTGCTGAACAGCCTCAGGAATGAGTCATCTAAAAAGTTTGAACTTCTTTGTCATATTTTCTCTTCTATTACTTTCTTTCTTGACATGCTGTAGTATAAAGCGAGCATAATTAATGAACTGATTTCAGGAAAAAAAACCAAAAACAAAAACACCCTCCAAAAAAACACAAAAGAAAACAAAACACAAAACAAAAACAAACAAAAAAAACACCAAAAAAAACCCCAGACTCTTTTTAGCAGACAATATGAAAAACAGTAAATCCCTATCAATTTGGTTACTCCACTCTCTCAAGCACTATACGAAGTCTGTAAAAAAAAAAAAAAAAAAAAAAAGAAGAATTTTAAAAGCTAATCCAATTTCTTACGGTTTTGTACTTTCTACATGTTAATTTTTGCATCTAGACTACAATATCACAATGTCCATACTCTGGAGCACATGATTACAGAGAAATCAGGCACAACTTAACAGCAATGTAGTGCACTTTCATAGGATATCTGTTTAGAAGTTACAGAAATTAAGGAGTTATAGTCTTTCTATAGACTTATTTAAGCACTGTAAGCAGTTCACGAGAAATTCTACAGGTGGCTTACTAAAGACTATATGAAAGCTATTCATTTCCATTCAGTTAGTTCTATTGATTGGAAAACGCTAGACTCTATGTACCCACAACTGGTTTTTTAAATTCATGTTCCTTAAGAAAGTCATAATCATTGGGATTATGACTTCTCTTCTTTTTGCATAGGATGTGCATTCGTAGGCTGGTGATGTGTGTAGTGTTTAATTTTTACTTCTCTAACCTCAACAGTGTATTTTACAGGGCTGCCAGAAGGGCAGACTGAGAAGAGACATTGCAATTAACATTTACCAATGCATACAAGTTATTACATATGATACTGAAATTTTTTTGGTCTGAAGGGAGCATTAAGTGACAGCGTAGTGCAATTTAGAAATTGGTTGTTTCTTGTTTACTATTCTCTTTTTAAACATACCAAATATATTCTTTATCTTCTAGACTTTCCTGTTTTTTCTGTATCTTTCTGCAAAAGAGTGCAGTACATGAGGGCATGTCACAACAAAGCCTCCTGGTGTCAATAACAATCCCACTTATCAATGAGATCCTACTTATGAACACAGAAATATATATACATATGCTTTTTATGTATTTATATATTTATTTGTGAAGCAGATATACCCTAAAACTTCAACCTTTGGTGCCAGGCCTTTTGTCTGTCATTTCCCTCACAATGACACAAGGGAGTATATATAAACATCTCTGCTCCTTCTACAAGAAAATGAAAACACACAAGTTGTATTTGAAGATCAAAACTAAAATAAAGAAATTATTTAAGCTGTTCAGAAAAAAAAAAAAAAAATCCCTTCTTCCTCTGTTGGAACAACAGCCTGCATGTATTTGAACTCCATCCAAGATACCTTTCTGCATAATCTCATACAACCTAATTTTTTAATTTTGTTTTCAGTATTGTTTTCAGTACAGATATGGTATAATACTCTCCAGTTCATGTTAAGAGATACAGCTTGTTCCTTGTTGTTTAGTCTCTTCTATAAGTGAAAATTAAACCTACACCATGGATTTGGACTTTCAGGCTACAAGGTTAATTTCCACAGCTCTACCAGCATGTTATTAACCATTAAATCTGCAAATATTAATCCTGAGCTACGTATTTCTTTGTAGAAATACCTTTGTATTATCTCACAGGAAATAATACGTACTACAAGCATTTTTTTTAAATTTTAATTTCTTGAGAAATTTTAAAGGGTGGCCAGACAGTGAGGCAGTAGAAGTTTGACAAAAATCCTGTATTTTCATTTTCACATAAATATTGGCTTTCATATAAACACCAGCTTCATGCAATAGAAGGGCTGGTTTTAGAAGTTCTTTCTCTTGGCTGGACTTAGATAAGACAAAGGTATTGTTATGATGAGATCACTATAAATCTGACCATGGGTCAGAAAGTGGCATGTGCTTTTATGAATGAGAGATGAGAAATTAATTACTAGCTCCTAAATACTTTCTAGCTTATATCTTCTTTAAAGGCAGGTATTACGCTTAACTAATGGTACTGGTTTATTAAGAATTGATATTAAAGTCTGAGAACAAAGGTAAAAGAATATGAAAAATGTTTTAATATATAGCACTGGATCTAGAAACAGAAAATCACTGTCATTCAGTGACTTCATAGAAAAACTATTCGGTTTATACCATTTTAATTATGTCTTAATGATTCTGTGATGCTACAGGTCTGTTTGCAGTTGGCAAGCCTATAGAAGAAGCATATGTATATGTTCTTGAACATGCCATTACGCCCTGTGTCACTTTCTTTTTAATTTCTCATTTCAGCACTGCAATACACCAAGTTAATATACTTCACTTTCAGTTCTATATACATTATCACAAAGAACTAATACGCAAATATAAAGCTGTACTATTTGGCCTTGACTGCAACTTTCTTTCCTTTCCTGGAAACCCAGTGAAGTCAATATATATTCATGATCTAATCCAATAGAGCATGTGATTAACTTTATGCACTCACATCAAAGGCAGCATTCACATGCTTCAAGTTAAATAGTGTTTGTCTTGACTTCTGAATAAATAAGAATAACATTTGAAAAATTCATTGAGAAAAAAGGGTAAATATATTCAGATTTTTTTTTTTTTTGTTCACTGACCCCATAAAGCTTACTTGTGAAAAAAAAAAAAACCAAAACAAAAACCCCAACCCCCCCACTTTTACAATCCTTTTTGTTTAACAAATATTGCCATCCGGGGGGGGGGGGGGGGGAATATCTCACTTGCAAATAATGTGCAATGAATTTGTTATTTGATTGTGAGACAATTTTAACATATTTAAATATCTTAAATTACTCTGTGCTTGTCAACACAATCTGTGTCCCTTTGTGTGCTTTGTCTGGTTTTGTCTTTATGCCTACATACAGGGCAGGAAGGAGTAAGCTTATGGGTGACATTTCTTATGGTCACTCCTCATGCATCGTATTAGAAAATAACAGTAAGTAATCATATGCAATCACAAGTCTCCAGGAAAAGTAATCAAACTTGGAGCCATTACTGCTGATATATGCACCTAATTACAAGTAAATGGTAATTATATTTCAGATCAACTAATATCAGATCACCCAATGTTAAAACTGTATTTTCCCAATAACAAAATCTCACTGAAATCCCCATCTGTAATTCCAGGAACAGTAGGTAACATGATTGATCTGGAATATTGGGAATAGGATCAGCTTAAGTTCAGAAGAATGGAACATCCTGAGAAGGGTTTTTTCATCTCTGAGATTCAGCTGTACATTAAACCCCAAGAAAATGCCAGTTCTGAAAACTTCCACTTCAGTTTTACTTGCAGTGTACATCAACAGGAAGGAAGGTCATGACCTTTTGTATTACTTACTCCAAAAACATTTGCTCTCCTGTCATTATGTCATAGCTACATTTGTTTATATTTACCAGGTACTAACATATAGTAATGGTTCTGTAAAACCTCAATACTTTGGCTTGGATTCTCATTAAACAGTTTTTGTTTTCTTTTCGTCAGTGTTTAACTTCATCAGCTTTGATAGTGTTGCTTTTGATTTGCAACAGTTTGTGAAAAGAATCAGAAGCAACTTTCATACCATGCACTGAATAATGTTAAAAGCAATTTTCTTTTCCTTTTTGATGGAACACTGAACACTAAAGGATCTGTGACCCAAGTATTTCAGAAATTCTCCAACTAACATTAATGTTATATACATGTGGTTTTAATATTCTTTATCTTGAAGCCTCAGTTTGGTGATCTCAGTGTTGTGAAGACTACCTGTGTCTACTGTTTTCAAAATGTAATGTTCTTTTATATCTCGATTTCACAGACTTATTCTGTTTACATATCCACTGCCTTGCAACAAATCTTTCTTCAGGAATTGTCATTATATGCTTCCAGAAATATTTTCAAGACTCACTGCAGCATCCAGCAGTTTAGGTAGTGTTGGGCTTCACTGCTGTATCTTTGCTATGCTTATATAGCAATACTTTTCATGCTAACTGCTTGCAGAGGATTGCTGTATATCATATTGACCTGCAGGACTTTCCCTCACATTTGGTATTTACCCATTTACCAGATGGTGCTGTGACACTTTCCCAAGCTGTTAGAATAAAAGTGCCACAACTGTTCCCTCAAGGAGAAAGCTGATCAGCTAAATCTCTTGCTTAAATCTTAGAAATAAAGAGGCAGTAACAACAGTACTCATCTTACAAACGTCCTTTCCAGCTAATGTTCTATCAACCTTCTGGGTACCTCACATGAATTTTTCATAAAAGGTTTTTGGAAGGTCTATTAGGCAGAATGTAGCAAGTCACAAGAGTAAGATTTCCTGGAACAAACAGAAAATGTCTTAAATGCTTTTAAAGGGTTTGCTAGAGGATGTATGGGAGACTCATTGTGTTGCAAGGCACTCCTAGAAGAAGTCTGCAGTTTGCCTGTTGAGCAGATGCATAGAAAAATTAAATCATGCCAAACCCATGGCTGTTCTTATAGCCTTCAAAGACTTCTAAAGTCACTGAAAGACTCTTTGAGTCAAAGAGATTTCACATCTATTACATCCTAAACATATTAATATGAAAAGTGTTAGAAATGCCATTGTAAAATACTTTTGTAGATGCTTCCTGAGTGCTCTGTTTCACAATAGTACTGGCAGTTCTAAAAGTATCTGCTGTGACTTTCTTATTTCTAGTCTGTTCTACTGCTCATGTTTGACTTGACATGAATCAAAAGGCAATCTAGACATAGCAGGGCATAATTTCAGAGGACTTTTTGCATAAACATGTTATCTAGGTACCTAATTTACAGGTAATTAGGCAAGGGTAACTCAGCACTAAGTATTTAAATGGGTTAAAAGTAAATACAATTGATTCATCTTGTAATTTATTGTGGATGCCAAATCAAAGCTTATTATTAGAACTCTGACTTTATGGGTAAATTTGTAATAGAAAGTGTGAATACTACTACTACTAATGCAGCTACTTGAAAACTATTTAAACTTGCATTCAATTCTGGGTACCACATTACCAAAGATAAATTGACAAACTGGAAGCTTACATATGAGTAGCAAAAAAATAACCAGACTAATTTATATGTAAAGTTTAAAAGAATTAAACCTTTACAGGCTGGCCTAATATTGACTACGGTGAACAGCCTAGATTATGTTAAGGTATTTTGGCACAGACATGGTCCTGAGAGCACAGCATACATATGGTACACTACAACGAATTTCAGAAGGGTTTTTAATGTTGAGGACATTCAATTTTTTTGACTGTAAAGAACAGGGCGAACTGTCTCTTGTGGCAGGATACTGACCTGCAGTTTCATGCCTTCCCTTCTTTTATCAGCTCTTTAAGAGTGATGTCCTCAAATGTCCATGTCACACTGGTCTTCATGCACTTTCCACATTTTCTGTTTAATATAATTGAATGGGATATTTAATCTGGAAGATAGAAGCAAATGTGGGTTTCTTTTAGCTGATCTAGACTTTACTAGTAGAGGAATTCACATTTATCCCAATGGGTCTTTACCTGTTTTAATTTCTATGATTTAATAAGATTGGTGTGCAAAGATTTTATCAAGATATTTTTGTCTTGCTAGGAAAAGGATATTCAAGCATTTAGAGATCTAGAGAAAAAAAACAAAAAAACAAAAAAAAACCCCAAACAAACCAAAAACCAAAACCACGCACAAAACCCCAAAATACAAAAATACATTAGAACATATAACCAATATGAATTTAACATAAATATTTAAATTTAAAGTAAGAATGGAGTAAAGCACTGTGAAATAAGGAAAATGAAACCAAATAATCTCAGTTTGAAGCGTAACTATGCTCATGGCAATGTTGGTTAAAATTTTCATTTTGTAGGAATTCCTGCAACACAAATACAGTTAGAAGATACAGAAACTCGCATTTGAAACCCTTTCTAACTACTTACTGACTTGCTCCTTTTATGTGCTTCTTAAATATTAATGGGAGAAGGAAGAGAAGAAGGGAGTAAAGAAAGGAGTCAGAGAATGTCAAGGAATTACAAATTGCTCCTGATTTTCAGCTTGTATTAGAACTTGATAAGGGGTTTGAATATAGGTCTTGTAATGGACTGTGAAAATTGACATAGTAGCTATGGATTTTTTTTAATTAATTATAGAAAGTAATTCTTAGAACTTCTCTTTGCATAACACATATTCACAATGATAGTTTCCTATAGCAAAAAAAAAAAACCCTAAAACAAAATAGCAGACCCTCTACGAGTTGTAATTAAAACTCTAAGTGGAAGTTAGTTCATCTATACATATTTGCAAAACATAAGAAAACTGGAGGTAGAAAACAGAAGAGCTAATAAGACACTAATCGAAGGTATTCCTGAGTAAACTTAACAGTAGGATGCATCAAGATTTTGTTTGCTGCAACATAAGATTTTAAAGAATATTTTAAAGAACCAGAATTTAAAGCTTGCCTGGCATTTCTTAGTATTTATATTTTCTATTATGAGAGAAATGAAGGAGAAGATATCTTCAGGGGTAAATGAGAGAGAAATGAGAACATTTTGATCAAGAGTTCAATGGGAGAAATATGAGTGGTCAGAGACCCCTATAGGATACTTCTTTTTGTAGCTTACTGTTTTAGCTTAAGAGAAGCCTGCATCTTTTCTCTGCCTAACATCATCTTTGTTCTTTATTGTCAATAGGCAGGTCCCTTCCATCTTTCTGAATGAAATTTCTGCAGAGAAAGATGGTAAATGTTTGTGTTGATAATAGTTATATCTTTTCAGGCTAGTCACAATTCTCAAAAAGTTACCATTTTATTTATAAGCAGCCTACTGAATCTTATGAAAAACTGTCGTGGTTTAAACCCAGTCAGCCATAAATCAGAACCACGTAGCTCACTCTCCCAGCTCAGTAGTCCCCCCCAGCTCCCAGAGGGATGGAGAGGAGAATCGAAAAGAATGCAACTCCCACAGGTTGAGATACGAACAGTTTAGTAACTAAGGTATAACACAAATCACTACAGCTACCACCAATAATAATAATGATAAAGGAAATAACACGGGAAGAGAATACAACAGCTCACCACCCCATCGATCGACACCCCAGCCCGACCCCCGGCAGTGCCTAGCCCTTCCGGGTAACTGCCCCCAGTTCACATCCTGGGCATGACGTGCTATGGTGTGGAATACCTCCCTGGCCAGTTTGGGTCAGGTGTCCCTGTCTCTGCTTCCTCCTGGCTTCCCCTCCTCCCTGGCAGAGCATGAGGCTCAGAAAGTCCTTGGTCAGACTAAACATCCCTAAGTCACAACTGAAAACACTGGTGTTACCAACTCTGTTCCCAGGCCGAAAGTTAAAAAACACAGCATTGCACCAGCTACTAAGAAAGAGAAAAATGACTGCTACTGCTGAACCCAGGACAAGAGTGAAAATTGTCTTGGGAGAGAAAATGTTTGTATATGGGCAGCAAGGATGTCTGGATTTTAACCTGTTGCTGAATGACCCTTCAGTTGTAAAAGTAAAACTCTAGACTCCATCAGATGATTTCAAAGCAACAAAAATGCCTGTCTCTCATTCGCCCACTGGGCACCTGAAGACCCACTGACCTTTTGGACAGGAGTTCTGCTTAACTATGGAACTGCTGGCTGAACCGTTGGAAACATTGCTTGTGTGTAGGTCCCTTCTTTCTCTACCGGTCTTGCTGTGTAAATAGCATTGCTTCAGGTTTGGGGAGATTAGAACTGGAGGAAAATAGACAAAAATGCATGCAACACTTGGGCACTTCAGAACAAGGAACATGCAGAGAAAGGCATCAGGATAGCACCATGCAACAACAGAATGGTTTTAGTGGGGAGGGCAGTCATCTTGGACTTTTTGGAATCAAACCCCACATGAGATTGTGTAGTAGCAATATCAATATTGGGAGTTCTCAGATAAACTCCTCCAGCCAATATTGTTTATATTAGTATCTAGGGACGTAAAAATCTAATTTCTATTTTCTATTTTCTATATTCAGTTTAGGATATTCTGTCTGGGTTCTTACAGGAGATTCAGAAGTTAGTGTGCTATAGATGGTGCCTGCCAGTCCTGTATGTCTCTGATATCATGAAGTATCTCTAACAGCACTAGAGAACTTTCTTAGGTCTCCTGAATCATACTGCAAGCACTTGCATCAGGAAGCTCTGACAATATAACAGCATTTGTCTTAGATTGGCTTCTAGTTAATAGTTGTTCACTCCCACTTCAATGAATGTGATGGTGGTGATTTTGTTGTATAACATCCTGAGCTTTTAACGAGAAATCAGACACAGCTACATCAGCAGCCAAAAGCATGCAAAAGATAATCTTCCAGGACACTTGAGCTTTGTCTCTATAGCATTGCTCAGACTGATAAATTATGGGAAGCTGTTTTCTTTATCAAAGAAGGCATATAGCAGTCTGAATTTGAAAGGTTAGGTATCCTAAATAGGATAGAACGATTTTTACATGCAAAAAACCTGGAGGAATAGTCCTTTGAATGGTAATTTTAAGTCTATGTCTATATACACATGTAGAGTTTTAATTGCTTGTATATTATAACTGTGCAAATATCTGTCATTAGTATGTCCTTGGAGATGTGCTGTGGTAGAAATCAGATAGTCAAGATGAGACAGTACCTTTCTATTCTCTCTTACATATCATAAACTCTGACTGATATCCCCAAGAGAAAAAAAAATGCATAATGTGTCATTTATGACCTGTTGCATGCACAAATTACTAGCATTTTGTATGCAGTAGAATAACAAAATGCTGTTGATTTTGCATTTGACTTTTGGAATCAGATCTTTATTGCTAGTTGTCACTTGGCAGATTTTTCCTCCTGCTGTGAAATATTTGATCTAAAATTTATGTTTGAAGAAATGGAAACAGTGATGGTTTTATAATATTTTTTTCTAAAACAACCAGTGTATAAATTCTATCCTAGTAGATAGACATTATTCATAAACAGAAAAACATTCTATAAATAAGACTAGATTTCAAATAAGTAACAAAAACATGTAATATGCCAATCTTGTTCTGCTTATACAATACTGCTGTGTAGCAGAACAGCTTTCCAGGGCTTGAAGCAAGGCACCTATCAGCATCAGGATGCTTGTGCAGAAGGAAGCTTAAAAGGTAGAGCTAAGGGAAGTACACACAAATTCAATGCACTACATAACAAGCAAAGGAATTGTAGAATAGTTAGGGTTATGAATTTGAACACTCTATGGATATGACAGATTTAGAGTTAGGGAACCTCTGATACCAAAATTGTCTTTCCCAGTTCTACAAGTATATGTGAGATACATTAAGGTCATTTCAGTAGCACATTAGATTACTGTTTTCATTTTCTACAGAAAAACAATATTCATTAGCATAAGGATTGGAAGACTTGTTATGCTATTTTTTTTTTCCTTTTTAGGGATTAATATACATACCTATTGGTAATGTCAAGGTAATATCAAGGAACTAATCCTTCCTTCTTTTATTTATTTAAAAATATCAATATAGTGATTCTCAAACTGAGGCTACATAGATGTTGTGATGGCGAATATCTGAAAGTCCTCAACAGCCTTGTATCTTAGCTCTAGTAATGGTTTCCAAATGAATTTTTGCCATTTTCTATGTGAAAATTGAAACAAAATCTGTTTGTCTGTGTATAAAGCAGTTCTGTCACCTTCCTTACCTCATAATCCTAGAAAATTAACAGCTTTATAAGTTTTATCAGCTGTGACAGAAGATAGGTGATCTCAGTGTAAGAAGCAAAGGTATGAGCACAACAGGCATCATCTGATTCCTTGAAATTTCACACCTCTGTTTTGTCAAGGGTACCTGAAATTACTGGTGTTAATTTAGGGCAGTTGGTATCATCAACCAGACCAGGAATATATTTATTATATCTTTGAATACTTTAACATCAGCACACATGCATATATTGTAAACCTAATTAAGTATAGATACTGTGCACTTCTAGTTTTTGGCTGTGGAGTTATGAATGTTTTTACTACTGTTATTGTATATACTGGAAAACAAATACCAACCATGATTCTTTAAGTCATCACCTTCTTTCGTGCAGAAGAGTAATTTGAGAACTTTCAAATGTGGTCAGGTTTCCATAACCATAATTTTGGCTTGTGTTCTGAATTAACTTTTCTTAATACCCCAGAAAGAAGCAGATTAAGTCACTATTGTTAACTGTTCATTAAACAGCTAATGCATTTCACCTGTTTTCTTAGCTAATGTATACAAATACTGACCTTTCTACCAGCTTTCTATCACAAACCTGTGCTTTCTGAATTTCAGTCTGCTTTGGCACTGTTATTCTTGTTTCTTAGGAGACTTTATCATTAAGTCAGAAATAACACAAATATATTTAAAAATCAACTACAAGCCATTTGGCAACTTGTAAGGATACCGGACACGTAAATCATTTGTGTTCCTATTAGACAAAATGGAGTATATATGTTCCTATTGCCATTGATTCGTGTCCTTGACAGCAGAATTCCAGCCAAACCTCCAGTGGCATAGACACATTAGCTCCATTACAGTCAATGGAAGTACACTTAATCACATCACCTGAGAATCTGGCCTATAGCCCATGACAAGACAGCCCTTTGGAGAGTAATAATACTTTATGCTTTCATCAATCACTCTCCCCGGTCTGTAGCTGTTCATGGCAGACTAAAAAATATCATATTATAATCAAAATGCCGGTCATGGCTATTTCATTATAATTTTACTATTTCCAAAATCAGCTTTACTAAAAGTGGCCCCAATTCAGGAAAAACTCCTTCCAAAAAGCACAACTGCCTGCCTTTAATAATACAATTTTAACATCTATGCTAAATATTCTGATTACAGATTGATTTCAGAGCAGCAATGATATTCTCGACTTTTAGGCTCCAAGCGTTATATTCTATTTTCCTCTGCTTTTTCTTTTTACATAGGACATATGTCTACAACCACGACAATAATAGATGGTAAGAACGAGTCTGTTCCTTCATCATCCATGAAAGTGGGCAAGAAATCTGTTACAGAGGACCTCGTGACAACATTCAGCTCACCAGCAGTATGGATTCTTGTTGTTGCTCTGATTGTTACCTGGTCAGCAGTAGCGATTGTAATGTTTGACTTGGTGGATTACAAAGCCTTTGCAGGTAAAATTCAGCATATTCTGTTTGACATCGTGTATATTGAAATTAAAAAAAATATTAATGAGTATGTATTATGTAAATATGCACATCCTTTACATTCTTGGAAACAGCACAGCGTCTCTGCTGAGTTTACCAAGAGAAGAGATACTATGAGAAAAGTCAGAACATATGAGTTTACACTTCATACATTTTTATGATTTAAATATCTTCATTTGCAGCTCATTGTCATCTTGGAAAATGTGTATGATGTTGACAGTAATTTAATATGTATATGAGCACGTACGGTCAGATTTCTGTTTTGCAATTTCCATATAAAAACATTTCAAGAAGAATAAAATAATTCACATTTCCTGTGAAATATATTTTAAAAACTTCATAGCTGCCTTGAGTGTTCTGACATGCTTATATAGCTCAGTGGCAAGAAAAGTGCAAAAGATAATTTCTAAACATGGTATCCCTAAATTCATCTTAAAAAACCATAAACACAGAGGACCAGATTCTTAATATTAGCTAAGTCACGCCCTTGTTTTCAATAAGGCCATAATTCTAGCCTAGTTTAAGACTTGGCAAATTGACTGAAGATCAAGTTTTGGGGTACATATTGGTTACTGAAGGCAAAGATGAAAATTAAGTGGGTGGCTCAAGGAATATGATCATGGTTGAGAAGAGAGAGGAAAAGAGTGGGGAATACAAATTGCCTCACTGCTACTTGATTTTTATGCGTTGTATCTGGCAATGATGTATAGTGAAAAGTAAAATAAATTGACTATCTATGTTTGTAAAGGGTGCATAGTCTTTGGCAAGTCAAACTTCTGTGAGGTAAACAGCCTGTAATGACTGGGAAACATGTATGTAAAACAGAAAACAAATGGCTATGGGTTTTTTCTTTTTTAAATAAGAACTCCAGCTCTAAACTTATTCCATCTGTAACAATAATTTGCTAGGAATTGAAATTCAAACTT
>JANHGB010020019.1:0-20653 GCA_026283785.1 Coracopsis vasa
GTTTTACAGACTGAGACAAAAGAGTATTGTTCACACGCACAGACTCCATCACCGATCGAAGTCTCTCAGTGTGGTTGAAAGGGAATAAATCAAATCCACAAGGTTACTCTGTGACCAGAAACTGTTAACCTTAATTAGATATACAACAATCAGTATCTACTTCTCCTGAAATGAGGCTCCTTTTCTGCCTATTGTGCGCAATACAAACAAAACTCACAGATTACATTAGACCATCAGCAAATACAATTTACAAATAAAGAAAGGAGAAAAAAACACAACAAAACACAACAAAAACCCAAGAAAACTTTCCAGAGTGACAGAGAGACCTAGAGACCTGAAAAGCATGTGACAGAGCATCCTTCAGCCCTTTCCTTTTCCAAATAAAAATGCAGTGCTAAGCCAGATGTAACCAGACAGTTGAATGAGAAGACAGTGTGTCACCAAGAATGTGACCAAGACTGATTTTCCTCAGTAATTTGGTGTCTTTCAGTGAGGAAGAGAGGACTAACTCTCCTATCACAGAGGGAAGAGGCTGTAGGCACAGCAGGGCATGGAGATGCCTCTATAGAGGCAAGGTCACAAGTTGATTCAAGAGGTAGAACAAGGAAATGCAGGGTGCAGCCAGAGGTTTTGTGATTTCATGGGTAGCTGAGATTTCCCACTGGATTGCTGCCTCTCCTTGCATTAGGAGGAGACATGGATCCCCCCACCCACATACTGCATAGCTGCTTTGATTAGAGAGTAGCTCTTTACTCCGTGATCTTTATTCTCCATGGTGCTCTGGCACTAAATCTGTTTAACTGTGGATTTATAGAAACAGAATATACTGCTCCCAGTAGAGAGAAAGAAAAAAACCCCAACAAACCTCAGAAAAGCCACACAACGAGAATATACCCAATGTCATTTTAAGAAACAAGACATGTAAGATCTAACACATATAAAAGAATAATTTATAAGGAGACATCCTTGATTTGCTCTATCTTTTTAAAACAAAACCAAAATCAACTCTTTTGTCCTTAAGCGAAACTAGCCCCCTATGAGATGCAGACACGGCCCTGCATAGTGACTTCCTCTTAAAAATTGCCTGGGAAACAAGTCTTCAGCAGCTACATAAGCTCTCAACTAAAATACAGATCAGTTTGCATTCTGAAGTCAGTGAATGATTAATTTGAAATCTAATCATAAACACATTGACCATTTGAACATTTCAATGGAGCTGACAAGTAGAACATACCCTTTCAGCTAAAGGACTTCAATGCAGCACCTTTCTGCTGAGAAAGTCTTAGTTTTCACACAGAAAAGCTAATACCTACAAAGAAGAGAAGACTGGGAGCAAAGTAAAACCATTTAAGATGAATGACTGCAATGTTTCATGCATCTTAAAGTCAAGAAAACTCACTGCTTATTTAAAAAGAGATTGTTCAATTGACCGAAATTTTAAATACCATGGCATATTTTGCTTCTCAATCTATAGGCAAAATGTATCCTATGTTCTCTGCTACTATGTAATTATGATTTGATAGTCAGTGTGTTTTCTTCTACCAGAGATTCCCATCCACCACACCCTTTGAGAAACTGGTGCCAGAACTGGTTATGGGAGGGTAGGGGAGCAAGGATCCTGTTGCTAAAGGATAGGAAAAATACTGATCAGATATTTGCCTACTGGCTTTATGCCTGAGAGATGACAAAATTGTTCTTGGAGTTGCATTTCTTGTGTGCTCACCCAGCAGAGGGGTGAAAGCCACAGTATGGCACAAGCTCACCAAGCAGGATGAAGAAAACACAACTGTTTGGGCACTTTTCCAATGGCGAGTGTAGAAATGGGGAGGAATTCCTGTTACCTACAAAATAAGTAGACAAACTGAGAGAGGGCTGTGAAAGCCACCCTCATACAGGATGCTCCAGCACAGACAGAGGTTTCAAAGCCACCCAACAACTGAAAGCAGCATTTAAAACATGACCTATGGTACCGTATATGGTTACCACATACCTATGTATCATGTCTGCTGAGAGGATGCCTAGCAGTCTGAATTAAAAATTTGGCCAAGCAGAGTGTGTTTCATGCCTGTGTGAATTGCCCTCCTTTCCTTCCTGCTTCATGAGGTCCTTCATAAACCTCATAGAATGGTTAGAGTTGGAAGGGACCTTAAGATCATCTAGTTCCAACTCCCCTGCCATGTATGAGGACACTTTCCACTAGACCAGGTTTCATTAAGCCCCATCCAACCCAGCCTTGAACACTGCCAGGGATGGAGCATTCACAGCTTCCTTAGACACTTCCTTCCCTCCTTCATCCCAGAAACCAGGGAGTCCTGACCTCAGCGTTATCCAAGGCTGGCCAGGGTCCTGGACACCTTACTGCATCTGACCATTTAATGATCTATAGCATCATTTAAGCAGTACAGCTCAGGAGAGCAGCATCGCCTTATACGAAAAAAGCACATTTTTGCTAGTAAGGCATTTTACAACATTCAGTATTGAGCATTAAAGGTCTTTGACTTGGAGTACACCCATTTCAACATTAGTGATTAATAATGTTGTGTTGACTGAGAAAGCGTGGTCACACTCCAGCACAGACAGCTGCCAAATGAAACAGGGGATCGATTAATGTGACGCAAGGCTCCTTCTGGGTGACTCGAGGGCACAGGGGGGCCAAGTGTTTCACCCAGCATCTGAAGAGGCACCAACAAGCAGTGCTGGCACTACTCTTTTGACCCAGTACCTCCACATTCTTGCTTTTAAATCAACCTGCATCTGTAGGAGTTGCACTTTCTTCCTGCTACAGGAAAATAAGAGAGCAACCCTGTCTGGAACATTGCGTCTCAAAAGGAATGAGGACTGTGTGGCTTGTTTATAACAACATGTTATCTGGCAGGATATGTGATTTGAGAGAAAAGAGAATAAAGATAGAAAATAGGCAGAAGAGGGGTGATAGAGGATCTAGAACAAGAGCTACTTGAATAGAGCACTGATGAGGAGCATACGAGCATCAACTAGAAAATAAATCAGTATATATAGGAATAAAAAAATTGATGGAAAGATACTCCAAGTCTGAAAGGACAAACTTAATTTACTTAATTAAATTAATGCCTACACTTCCCACTCCCTTTCCTTCCCAGTCAGACCTGCTATGTTATATCTACTTCAGATGCAAATACAAGAAAATTATCTGTTCAGACCATTGTTTACTTACTAGCTTATTTTCAGCTTCCACAAATACGAGGGATCTAGCTAAGAAATTCAGTGGAAGGGAACAGGATGGGAGACACGTGGCTTGGCATTCTCGAAAATTTGCTCCAGCCTTCTGGCAGCTTCCCCCCCACCGTATATTTTAGTGGAAATGGCCTTTCTAAAGAGCTAGTTGGTGTTTACAGATCTAGCTTGTAGACATCACTCCAAGTAAGTGAGGCTCATTTCTCTTGCAGGCAAAAGATTTCCTATTTTTCCTTGCCATACTGTATGCCAACAGAAAAGTGGCAGACAAAATGCTTTTGCTTGTTTTCCACCTCTAAACTCTCACGGACAGACTGCTTCACAAATGATGTGTCTGGAGTTAGCAAACATAAGCTTGTGGCTGCACCATAAATTGGCAATGGTGCCGCTAACCTGGATAAAGCAATGCACAGCTCTTCAGTGTAATTTAATCTAATTTAATGTCCCAAAGTGATATAGTGAGGATTATAGGTATGAAATTATTTAAGTGAAATCTTTACTCTTGACTAACTTATATCCCCAGATAAGTAAATTTTTTTCTTATTGTCCATAAAATTAAAAATTCATACTTTCATTGAGAAAACATTCTCTGAAAAGGTTGCTCTTCTAGGCAAGAACATTGTAACAGATAAAGTTACCATATTTTGATATTATATCCTCATAAAAAAAATCTAAATATTTTTGGACTCTCATCTAGTACAAAAGGCTCCTCTAATTCCATAGAGGTGAATCTGGAAGATCAGTAAGGTTTTTGCTGCTTACTTTAATGAATGCCCATAAATAATGAAGGTGGCTTATCTGTATATGCTCCAGAGGGACTGTCATCCATCAAGCCAATAATATCTGGTCAAGCAACTTTCAGACGCTAAATTAGATTCTTTTTTGAGAGGATTCATCAGCTTTTGTATCTCCTCTCCTGTAAAAAACACAGCATCTGCCCCGCTGATCAACAAAAGAGTTGACAGGAAAATATTCTCCCAGCCGTTCAGCATTCTTGTTAGTACAGCAGCAGAGAGGGGAATTAGTTTTGCATAGGCAAAAACTAGCCAGAAATCCCCCGGTAGCATAGAGATGCGAGGCAGCTGTGAAAAAAGAGGAGATTGATACTGATAGCTTAGAGCAAGCAAGTTTCAGGGACAAACCCCTTTCTTCCCCCAAAGCATTAGTAAGAGACTAAAATAGAATAAGTAATGCATTGAGATGCTGCATAAAATCCTAATATTTTTTAAAAGCAAAATGGTGTCCTCTCTCAAGGGGTACTTTAATAAAGATATTGTACATTTAATTTAATATATATGCAAAATGCAGGTACTGTTGACTATCCTAAAATTAGTTCACTAACCTTGAACAAAATGTTATTTTTTTACCTTTTCCTTCCTAAATCTTTACTCTTCCAAATGCCAATGAAGAAGAATAAACCCCCTACAAACAACAAACCCAAACCAAAACTACAAATACCCTTCCCCAGTTTGATTTCTCAGTCTTGTAAGTTGTCTAAAGAAGAAGCAATTTATGGCTTGCTTTGCCAATTATCCACTTAAGAGCCAGAAGTTTAATTTCAGAGTAATCTTCATTTAAATCAAAATGACCCTGTGCACAGGACTGCACATTCTAGAAGAGACTGACAGGTATTTTGGTGTATTTCTTTAGAAATAATAAGAATTAATTTAAACCCATGATTTTTTTATTGTGTTTATAAAGTCAAATGGCAGCACTTATGTTTTAACAATACACAATAAAGAGAACATAGTTTTCCAATGACTAGTCTAAATTAGCAACAGTGCTCAACGCTAACTGCATAAATATTTTATTCCAAAACACACAGCCTGTGGTTTACAGCTCCAGGAAGTTGCACATTTATAGCTGACCTGTGACGATCAAACTGCAGTACGTTAATTCTGATATATATCTAACACTATTCCTACTTGCAGAAATACAACAGCATCTCAGAACAACTACAACAAAAAAAAATGATGTTCTACCTCAGTCATACACTTGTGATCATGAGGCTGGCTTTGACTCCGCCATTACACATCTCTCTTTCAAGTACTGTTAGAGGTAATCTATTCTTACTTTTCATATCAGCAATTGCAGTAGTTTTCTATCAGTCTTTGGAAGACAAACTGTAATTTACTATTAGGACACCTGAAAGCAGGTCTAGGTCACTGAATTGCAGCATGCTCTTTTAGAGAATTCTGTTTGCCTAGCAAATCAAAAATAATTATTAAAAAGTGCTAACTTTCACTGTATGCATTCAGTTTGAATGGGACATGCATTCAAGGTTACTGTTCTAATTCCAAATCCACTTGGAACAAGCATTCTGGTTTCCTGGTTTCCCTCAACATCTTGCAAATTCCCAACTTTGGGATCATGGGAACATTAAGCACTTTTTCCTCCCTTCAAAACCCTCCTCCTCCTTTACTGGAGGAACTGTGTGGTTTTCAAAGAGGTGGTAAATGATCCCCCAGGTCTCCAAACCAGAAACAACTAAAATAACACTAATTCAGGGTGGTGTCTTTCCAAGAGGGTAGCTCTGTACTCAGAGCTCAGTCTTACAAACGCTTACTAAAGTCCCAGCTCCTCTTCCTCTCACACAGTGCAACAGCCTCATTACCAAAGCGCCAAAAGATGCCCATCCTTCCTATATGGAGTATATCTTCAAAGGTGGCCTTTCAGTTTTGAGCAATTCTGAGTATTCTTTTGGATTCTTACCAAATAGATTTAGTAATTTCATGGGAAATACAAAAATATATAAACACTTGCGCATATTTAAGAACTGCTCATAATGCTTTTACACAAGATTTTTTTTCACATCCAAAGCCATATTTTAAAGCATGTTGTTTAATCTCTAATATGGAAGGGCAGGGAGGCAGACGGAACTTTACTTCATGGCATAAGATTTAACGCCAGCATGCAGTTACAAACATATGGAAGCAGACAATTTATCAGAACACTCGCCTTCATTCCGAGGCTGCCTTTCATTTACAGGTTATTCTGGAAAAATCCCCACTGTAAGTCTTAAAAGCAAGCTACAAGGTTTTTCTGACATTAGCTTGCTCAGCTAAAGAGGTAACATTCCCTTTCAATTAATTCTCTAATTTGCCCAGACAGTTAGCAGATATATACATTTTCATATCACCTGAGATGCCTTTCAAACGATTCCTGTGTATTTATACTAGGTAAGCCCTTGTGAGCCAGTGACCTGAAGTTATTTTTAACCTCTTGTTGCCCTTTCATCTAGTTTAAACCACCTTTAAAAACAGAAACCAAACACCCAACATACTCAACCTCCCACTTTAATAGATGCAGTTCTGAAGCTAGCAAGAGCTATGATGAATTACTATCAACCTAGGCAGATCTCTTCATATAAAAAACAGTGTAAGGGCCCATTTACATCCATTACAAATGTAGTTGCTGAACTGCAAACAGAAGGGGGCTGAGGCACAAAGTGAGAGGGCAGAAAGCCCCTTACCCCAGCAGTGGGGGATAGTTAGGCCAGGATCAGACAGAGAGGAAAATAAAAACAGCGAGAAGAGAATGGAGGGAGTAGGGAGGGATGCAAAGAGGAACCAGGGTAATGAGATCGTGCAGGAGGACACTGAGATGAAGACCCAAAGCAGCCTAGGGAAGGCGAAAGACCCATCCCAGCTGTAGGAGATCCCTGGCACCTGATGGTACCCATGCAGGCTGCTCCTCCACCCCTAGTAACAGCTGGACTCCTTTCCCCATCTCTCCTTCCATGTCCTCTGACAGCAGAGAGGAGCCACAGGCAGTTGGGATTGATCCTGATTCGCCTCTTGGTTCGGGAGGTGGCTGGTATGGAGATCCCATCAGACCTGCTTGCCCCTGCCCATGCAGTGCCCCCTTCCTGACAAGCCAGCTGACTCCTCTCTGTGTAAGTTATTTTTGTACTGCTATGCAGCTGACCCAAAATATATTAATTTGGTGTTGAAGTAGGTTTCATCTCCCCCACAACAGCTGTCCCGCCACAGGCCTGAGTCCTCTTAGCTCCATTACCGCAGGCAGACTGTTGACTCCGTCATTATATCATACCTAGCAAGTTTAAAATAAACCCAGCTGTCCCTGAAGAGCTAGGTGATTTATGTGCATTAACAATCTTGGAAATAAATACATTTTAAAAGCAGGCAGGAGCCCATAGATGCCTAAAAGTCCTCCTGCCTCTCAGCTGTGCTCCAATTTTGGAGCTATGGAGCAAGTGTTCAGAGTTGCAGTCACCCACACACTCTCCCTGACAGACAAAACTGCATTCAAAATCTACACCCAGAAGCATAACCAGCATGTTATGCCAGTTGTATTTATCATCTGCCATTGTGAATGCCACAGCCTAAACTAATCACACAGAAGGGCACTTATTCTGTAGCTTCAAAAGTCAGTACAGGCTCCAATTTTTCAAGAAAGTGTTTTGATCATCATAACTTCCCTCTCCATCTAAGGCATCCAGAATGCACTGTAAAACCATCATCATGTTTAGTTCAGATCCCTTTGTACTTAGCTCATAATAAACGCAAACCACCTACAGAAAAGTCGCTGGTCTGTGCCCTAAATTTTCCGGCTGCTCCAGGTGCTCAGAGGGAAGCAGCAGGTTCAAGGAAGTAGGAAAGCAGAGCATGCCATTCCGAGCAGGGACATAACCTGCTCTAGGTGGCCCTGCCTTGGCAGGGGGGTTGAAATAGATGATATCCAGAAGCCCCTTCCAACCCTAATGATTCTCTATTGCACCACCTTATCAACCCCCATCTTCTAGGTATGGCTGCATACTGTAGTGCAATTTAGATTTTACTACTGGCAAACTAATGCGCCTCAAACTGAAAACAGTTTATCTCGTTTCTACAGCACATTTACTTTATTAAGTCAATTAAAATAAATCAGTTCTGTCAAGAACCTCAAGGTGCCCATAAGCACCCTAAACCCATGTTTTTGGTTTGGTATTCCAATTTTGGGAATGCCATCGTTAAGCTACTGACTGCTAACAGATGCAACATAAAAAAAAGTATACCCCTTGCTAGTGCAGTAAAGGAGCAGTAGAAACACATCATCTTAATGCAAAGCTTAAAACATCAAATATATTGGGACTAGCTACTCGGATTCTAAGATTTATTGTGGTTTTAAGAACCTTCTCCTGAGTAATCACCTTCTTGGTCTGGAAAAGAAAGAGTCCTCTCACAACAGAGATAACCTCTCTCATCCACTTTTAACAAGACATACAATGTGAAGCGCTGAGTACCACCAAAAACTAAAACAAACCCAAGAAGAATAGCACCCACTTATCTTCAGAGGCCTAAAGATTTTCTGGGGTTTCACACTAACTCAAGTAGATTTTTTTCCCTCCTGCCTTTTGTTTGCTTCCCTGACTTTCATTTTCCCTTTTCTCCTCCCACACCATATCTCATCCTTTTATAACCATGTGCAAGGTTGGCAAACTATCTGCTCTTGCCTCCGCTCTCCAGTGGATGAAGCAAACCAAGTAGCTGCCTCTGGGTAAAGATGAAAAGTAGCCCCAGCTTGTCCCACAACCATACCCATTTTCTTTTCCTGGCCATAAACCCCATATACCACCTCACACTAATGTGGTTTTACTTCTGCAGTGTGCAGTTGCTTCAGGGGTTGGGTACAGTTCCTCAAGGGACTTTCTGCAGCAATGTTTTCCACAAGCCTTGTTACCATTCTTTTATTTCCCTCCTCCCTCCCCCACATAAGCTTTCTTACCTTTTGCTGTGTAAGTAAATTCATAAACACAGCAAAAATAAACAGACACTGCAGATACAAGAGTTGGTATACCAGTAACTAGGCAAGCAAATATTACCCTCAGATGATTACTTTGATAAAACCAAATTGGTCTGCCCGTTACAATGATACGTGTTTTGAATTACAAATTAAAAGACACAGTAAATGATCGATTTCTTGATATACAGAGAAGATATGAAGAAGGTGGTCTGAAGCTGTATAAAGAATTACTTTTCATGTAATTCTATATATTCTCCCTTGCTCTCATTTTCCAAACCCAAGCAAACAAAACAACAAGAACAGCTGAACTGAATTAGTGAGTGTCCAAAAATATCCAGCCCATCTTTCTTAAACACACACAAGAATGTTTCTAGTTTGCCAAAAAGAAGCAATATTTTTAATACTGCTGCCCTCAAAGAAGCTGCCTTTTGGCTGTCTGAACTACAAACTACTGTCTCAGGCAGATAAAACAAAGAATATGTGAAAATACAACCGCGTATAGAACAAGCAACACAGTAACCAGCCAGCAGCCATCTGCATGCTGTCCCGTATCACGTTTTACTAATTTTTATTCAAACCAATGGCCTGTAAAGTCAACAGGATTTTGCCAGAGTAATGTCTCAGCACTTAGCCTGGGTTTGTTGGGGTTTTTGCTTTGTTTTGTTTTGGTTGGTTGGTTGTTTTTGTTTTACCTAAAACTTAATCTCTTAGTTGCCGGTCTGCAGTCACATGTAAGATATTTTTACCTTCCAGGACCAAGCCAAAATCTTTCCACAGGATTAGTGGCAGAAGAGACAGCAATGAAAAACTCTTATCAATAGCAAAAGTGGCAGGGAAAGAGGTTGGAAGGAGCTATTCAGTTGACAGCTTGGAAGTAATACACCATTTATATGCTTTTCCTAGAATCCATTCCAAGTTTCACTGAAGCATAGCTTTTCTCCATTGTGGTAAACTTCATGCTGAGGAATGCAAGGAAAGCAAAAAACTCTGGAAGCACTAGTCATGTTGGAATCCAGATGCTAACATCAGGAGAAACAATCTCATGTAGTGTCAGGGTCCAGTGAAGACATATTTCAAATACCAGGTCTTGCCACTACTTTACAACAAAAATGTAGACAAGTCCCAAAAACCTGCAGGAATCCTTGCCATTGCAAACTATTCTGGGAGCCAGCACAGTGCATGGTTAGGCCATATACTGAGTATTTACAGAGCAAAAGTCTTTTCCATCAACTTCAAAGGGAGTCAGACATGGCATATGGGTGGTTCAAACTGGAAGAAGTCCATGCATAAAGAAGGGAGAACTTTTTTTGTTGGCTGTGATCATGGAACTTCCTTCTTGCAGGAGGAGATTAAAATAGAACCACAAAGTCAAGTAACTACAGCGTGTTGCATTTGGAGATACCTTCTCATGGATAACACACAAATGCAAATGAATTATGCAAGAGGCTTTGTTGTTCCTATACTGTGATCATTTCTGGTTTTAAATACCCAGGCAGTGTTTGGAAACTATGGGCAAAAAGTAACTTGGTAGAGTGACAAATAGATTTGGAGTTTGAGGTAGGGCAGGGTAGGGCGTTGAAATAAAGCCAAGTGGTATCTTCCTAGTATATAAATGCAGATAGGTTTTGAGAGGTTAGAAAACAACTACATTGGCGTGGGCTGAACTAAGGGAGCATTTGTGCCTTTTTCTTTTTAAAAAACAAGTGAAAACACCTCCAACTATTGCATCTTCTTGTTCTATTTTGTTTCGTTGCCCACCCAAACACAGCTAAAGAGCACATGGAAGCCATACAAGTCATGCTGGTAAGGAGGCAGGAAAGGTGAAACAATGGTCCCAACACTCAGAAGCCTCCCTTCTAACTAATTATCCAGCTTTGAAGGACTCCTCCTCCTGATGGCAGGGCTGTTTGCCAAGCTTTGGGAAGGAAGATCAAAGGCCACTAGTACTCGGAGAGAAGGAGTTCAGAAATGCTGCCCTATGCCTCCAGAGAAACAAGCTGGCTGGCTGGGAGCACCACTATAGGAAAAGCTGCAGTGTCTGATAAAAAGGCTGTGAGCAACTCAGAATGTTCTGAAATACAGGCATATAGTTCCCTTGTTGCCCTGCTTAAGTGCAAATTACCAGTTTTGCAAGTGAATTGGTGACTTTTCCACTCACTCCAGCCAGCTGCTAAATGAGACTCTCAAGGGGAAAGCTGTACAGATGTCCACCCTGTCAGATATGTGGGCCCCACGGCAGAGCCAAGGGGACTGTCAACCCACAGAGTTCTGCCTTCTGGGATGCTGCAGTGGAGGATGAGTTTGGGCAGAGGTGCCAAAGCTTCTCGCCTTTTCCAGCACCCAGCAAGAGCCTGAGAGAATGGGATGCGGGTGATCCGGAAAACAATTTCCTTTCAGAAATGAAAAGCAACAGATCAAAGCTTATTTCTGCTACTCTGTCCCCTGCATGAAAAAAATCTGCCTGTAATCATGAGTCAGAGCCCACTAAAGAACAAACAGGGCTATCACTTTGGAAAAGTACATTTCAGCAGTAAATGAGTAAGAATATTAGCTTCATGTATTTAAATATATATATCACTAGCTGATGCATAATTAATTAAAACCAAACACATGTAATGCAGTTCTAGAAAGCTTCCATATGAAACAAAATTGAAAAGTCTAAGAATATTTAGTTAAGAAAGAAAATGAGTAAAATTAAATTATAAACAATATAGACCCAAGCATACCAATTCACCTTGTGAAAATCTGCAAACTAATAAAAGAAAATACATTTTGAAAAGAAAACAGAGCACACAAGTGACTGACACTGTCATCAAAGCCAGTAAATCAACAACAGAGACAAAGACAGGACATTTTGTAGCTAGAAAATCCCATATAGTGATAAGAGGGATTAAACCAAAAGCGCCAACCTGGTTAGAGGGTTGAAACTCAGATATCACTGAGGCTTTGGGCAAGGTCTTTCTTCACAGGGTAGCTGGCATAGTACCATACTACTACTGCCCCCAACACTTGACACCCTGACCCAGTGCAGCTGGGGTGGGAAGCACACAAAATCCCCACATTATTTTTCCACAAGGTCATTTCTTTGCTCTGTCAAACTAAGTATCTCCTTTTACTGTAATTCTCCTTGAGCACTGTGGTTGGTAAGTTATCCAGGTCAGCTCACATCACCGTAGGTGGCAGCAGAGCTAGCACCCAAGGGACGAGGCTGGCTCAGCCGTTCTGCTGGGGCAGCTCTGCCTGCCCACACTGATGTCCCCCAGTAGCTCAGCAGCTCATGGAGCAGACACAGGGCTTTAGCCTAATGCACGCATCATTCCCTAATGCATGCTGCAGAATATCATATACTTTCACAGGAACAAAAAGGATGCAGTGCTGTGTGAGACAGAGCATAGGTGGGCAATTGTACTCATATGGAGGGAAAACTCCTTTGTAATTTATTACAGGTACAGAAATTGTTACTGTCCTATACATTTTTCATCCTTGCCTTATGTGCAAAGCTTGAGATCATCTCTAGGACAAACAACTTTTCAGAAGGCCACCCACAGCACTAAATACAATTCACGGAAGACAGAAGTCAAAATCATTTTGACCTTGAATACTGTATCACATCTTCTGCTTTATCACGAGTATGAAAATGTGAACTATAACATAGTCTCAAAAAAGTCAATTTGGACCAAGTTCCCCAAGCATAGCAGGGAAAAGGCTAATGTTAGAAAAAAATAATCTGCTTACTACATGTATTTGGTAAAGCTTTCCCAGCACTACTGTGCAATGCTTCTAAGAACAGCCTATTTTTGAAGTACTTCACCACATTCAGCTTCTGAATATTCAAACTTTAAATCAGCCTTTTTGTAGCCAACCTTGCTCCCAGGGAAAATGTAAAAACAAAAAATTGGGGTGGGGGGAGGACAGAGGATCTCACAGATCAACTCTGCCATGTGAACTGGAGGCAAAAGCAAAATCAGGCTTGGGTCCTTCTTGTTTATATTTTTCAATAGAAACACAGTAGAAGAGAGACAAGGTCCCTGCTTAGCTCTGTTATTCATTGCTGAAACCTAAATGCTGGAGCCTAGCTTGCCTAAAATTCTGTAGCAACAGTGTGGAAATAGCTCTTGCAGTGAGCCAACTAACCTCTCATTATCAGCCAAGAAAACCAGGCACTTGGAGAGCGCAGTTAATCTTCTTCAAGGTGGAGAGCTCAAGGGCTGTGGTGGATAACAGTCCAGAAGTGCCCATTTTTCCTCTACTGATCACAAAGGAAGTCTAAATTTTTCAGTTTCTGCTGCATTTGTATCTTCACCAAGAAGTGTTTCATTCCATTCATGAAGAAAAACAAGCAAAGCTCTTAGCACTCCAAAACTGGAACATTCTTGTTAAAGAATTTAACACATTAGGCTGGCAAGATTTAGGAGACTCTATGTGAAAGAACACAGCCAGGCAGCAATGATGACAAAAGGGTAGCTTGACAACTTACTGACGGAGAATGGCTTTCACATCAGGAGGAAAAGAATAAACACCATTTTTTGAGTGCCAGCTATGAAACATGCAGTAATATAAATAACTATGCAGATAGCTGACTCTAAAGCAGACCCTAACAGATAACTGCAGGGTAACAAATAAGTTTTAAAACATGCAGTGGTTTTTAAGCAATTTACAAGCTTCTATTTCTGCTTTCTGTATTCCATACATAGAATGTGATCAGTTTTCTCCCAAACTGTGTATATCGCAAAGCCTAAAGTCAAATTGCAGCATACCCACCACCAGAAAGAAGTAAGATAGAAAACAATGAGCAGGGACATCAAAAGAATCAGGTGGGATAAGCTCTTCATGTAAAAAAAATTGCAAAATATTTTTTTCATAGATATTCTGGCAGAAAAGGATGGGGATGAAGATCCCTGGCACGCTGAAATAGCCAACGGGGTTTATGTTCAACAAAGCCTGTAGGTCTGCAGTAACAGACTGAATACTGAAACCATACCTGAGCTGTTCTCAGGACATCTGACTGCAAGCAGCCTTGGTTAAAGCTCAGCTGAAGGCTGGCAGCAGAGGAGCCAAAGCAGCACAGCTGCAAAGCTTCCCTGACACACATAACCCAAAAGCTTAGCTATTCCCACCCTGTGTTTCAGGCTACACATTCTTCTCTGACAGTAGTGGGATTTCAACAGGTCCCCCAACTTTCTGAAGCATCTGGCAGCATCTCAGATCAATTAGTGCCTCCCCTTGTAAATTTTGTAATTTAAATTCTTTATGAACTAACAGACTCCTTCTAGTCACAATCATCTCCATCCCGTGCTATGGCAAAACTTCTATTTCATATGAATATACGTAGCCAGAGGCTGGTAAGGAGAAGAGAATTTCACACACCACTAAGACTAACACAAATGCTTTGAAAATGCTCTAAAATGGCAGGAGAATATTTAGAAGGGTGACAGAGGAATTGGTTACAGCTGGACAGGAGAGTTAAGAAAAGCGAACTGCCTTTCTGTATGATACATAATCAATCAGTCTGACGCATCAGAGAACGACATAATAGAAAGGCAGGAACACTAAGAAAGTAAAAATAGGATGGATAAGAATTTAATAGAGCACTTCAGAGCAGCAACATTTCTGCTGGGTAGGGCTTAAGTGAGTGTAACTTTATGGAAAGGATATTGGCTGCCACAGAACTATTTTTTGGTTTTGGGACAGAAAAAAGTATTGACCTGTCTTCTGTTTGAAGATGCTGTATATGTCCTTATCATGTGATATGCAATAATAAACCAGGGCTTATGAGAAGGCACAATTGGTTCTGTCAAGCCAAATTACATCCTTAGGGGAGTAAGAAGCAGTGGGGCTCCAAGCCTTTTCACAGGGACATGGCTTTCTAGACTCTGAATGCAAAATCTTATCCTCAGTCTCCCAGTTCTTCCATCTGCTTCATGATCTTTAGATGACAGCCACTACCAGCTCTATAACTTCTACAGCCACTGGTCTGTACAGGGCACTAAGTTATTCTTTGTCAATATACTGTACCATGAAAAAAATCCCTAAAAAATAGTGTATAAACAAGACTCCAATTGAATTTCCACAAGGTCCCACCTTTCCTTGCATCACTGTAAAAATTACTATCTTTTCTAGGTGTTACTAAAGGATACATTGTCCATTTAAAGAAGAGCAAAACACATTGGTAGGCCATGACCGAGGCTAAAATTAAACTAAGCTAAATCTGGAAGTGAATTAATATAAACCATTTTGTATCAAGACTCAAGGGACTGAAATCGCAAAGAAGGGAATTTTTCCTTTTATAGTTAGCGGCTACTTTTTGGCAGTTACGAACAAAAAGCCATCCTTAAACAGAGCACTTGGAGAGCATCTTTAAGCAGACTCTTTCATTCCTGTTCAGGAACCTGAACAATAGCAACCGTGATAAAAGCAACTTCAAGTCACAATAAATACATTGTTCCCATTTAATTAATGTTTTCCCAATACAATTGGTGTGTAAGAGGTCAGAAGAAAATTGCATAGTAGAAAGAACTTGCTGTCAGGTACCACAGTAAAAATACTAAAATTGTTTTCCATGACTGCTCCACAATGATAAAAAATGTTTCTATAAATACTCTGACAACAAATGGAGGGCTAAGGAGAACTTCCATCTTTTCTTGGATCTGAGGGAAAACATAGCGACAAGAGATGAGGAAAAGGTGAGGCACTTAATGCCTTCTTTGCCTCAGTCATTAATAGTAGACCAGTTGTCCTCAGGGTTACCAGCACCCTGAGCAAGAAGACTGGGACAGGGAGCAGAATGAAGCCCCCATAATTCAAAGGCAAACGTGTTTTCATCCAAGATTACCAAAACTCCAATGAATGTTGCTTTCCTTTATCAGCACTAAAAATATTCTAATAAACATCCTCATGTCAACAGTTACATATTTTCAAAACAGAAATCTCCCTTCGGGCTTTGTTTGTTATCAGCAAAAGTAGTTTTGCAATATTTTCCCTTCCAGCTCGCCTCCCCCAAACAGAAATCACAACTACTGCTCATTTCTTTAATTTTTGGAAACACTTTATTTTGTCCAAACAAACAAGGAAATCAGTTTTCATTCAAATATGCGATGACCTCAAGAGTTAGACTTACAAAGAGATTTCTTTGCTGGGTGTTTTTCAGCAAAGAAAAGCAGTGTTTCAGTGTTTTTTGTGTATTTAAATTGAATGGTACTGGTAGTTTGGTTTGGTTTTCAAAGGATGCTTCTAAACCTACCACTAAATAAAAACAAAGATCAAGAACTGGAGTGCAGCTAAGTGTGAGCACGTGTAAAATGGAACTGAGCCCATGCAGGGCAGTGTTGACCTTTGACCCTAAAGGAATTTTATTCAAAGTTCAATGATCTTTAGAGGTGACTCCCTAAACCTCGTGATTTTCTGTGTTATCTCTGGACAACTGATATACAGCAAAATGAAGAGAAAAAAAAATGAGTCTCATGCCAACTTTTGCAATACCTCCTAGATAAATGTTCCTATTTCTTCTTTTAAGCTGACAAAACCTAGTGAATTGGGGAAGGGAGAGATAGTACAGGGAAGGAATCGCTTCCCTCAGAGAAGTACTCAGAGAAGTGTATTTTACTGAAGTCCTTTCTCAGGGCAGAAAACCCATTCACACATAAATCTATTAAATATGGGAGTTGATGAAAGACAATGAGAGCACTGGAAAAAAATAAAGTAGTCTGTGAATGCTGCCAGCAAGTCCTTATGTGTGCTGGTGTCTCCTCCCAAAGGGGTAGCCACTGAAGATCAAAGTCACACACCATAGGCTGCCCATCATCAATATACATGAACATCTGTGCTGCATCTACCCAGGGCCAAAAGCAAACCTGTGACCGGTGAAGGAAGGCTCTTCCCTGCAGTGCTGTTCTCCACAGCCCTTTCTCTTTACAAAACCATATTGAATCACTATGAAGCAATGTACTGCCAGCCAGCAAGACACAACATTAACAACCCGTATGTTAATCTCCTATTTATAAAGGGGGAAGCTGAAGCCAAGATTTTACAGTATGATTAATGATTTCTGGGTGCACAGTGCAAGTTACTCTGAAGAAATGCTGAGTTCAGCTTTTGGAGGAAATAATAATAATAATAAAAAAATATAAGGCTCCTTTAACAATTCTTAAGCTGAACCAGCTTTGGGTTGAAGTACCCAAATTACTGGTTGTTTTGGGATGGTTGCCATGAGGCCCTTGAGAGAACTACCTTGGGAAATGAATTAAGCTGCAATATATCACATTTAAAACTGGCATCTTTGCTTCAGGATGCTCTTTGGTCTTTGCTCCAGGATGCTCTTTGGTCTTTGCTCAGCCAGAGCCTTTGTGGGTGGTGTAAATGCACATTTAGAGATGGGGAAGGGAGGGGGAGAAAGGTCCTTCCCAAGGCCCTGGGCATACAAGCGAGTTTCCATGAGGTAAGCAAGGGCATGAGCCCATGGGTGTCTGCAACAGCCCTGGTGCATGCTCTTCACCTACGGAACACACGAGGTATCCTGCTGTAAGCACACACATGGTGGGTACCATCTCCATCCTTGCTGTAAGCTCACAGCTCATAGCCTGTGCTCACACCCTCTGTGCCCATGCAGCCATTGGCATGTGTTCTAGCACATCCTTCTTCAGGGGTGAGAGGTTGGCCACCAGCCCCACTGCCCCACCACATTCCCTGCCCCATGGCAGGGCTGCTGCAGGGTCACCTCACCCAAGAGGGGAGCTCATCCCATTGGAGGAGAGCAGTGGGTTCACCTGGAGAGGGGTGGCCTTAACCTGTCTGTACTGTGTGACAGAAGGCAGATATGGGCAGCTTAGGGCAGCTAATTTGCCTTCGGTGACTGTGAGGAACAGGGTTCAAAGCCACCCGACAGCGCTTCCTTTTGGCTAGGCCACTGTATGCTCCTCACATACCAGTGATCATTTAAACATCAAACAAATATTGCTTACTCTGCACAGCAACAGCTGCAGCTTAGACTTCACATGGGTGTTCTCTCTCTGCTCTTCATCTCTGCTTCACAAACCCAAGACCATGTTCTGGCCTCCTGCTTATCTTCAGAGCAGCTGCTCCTCTCTGAGCCATTAACCCGTATGGATGGCCACCAGATGCATTATCCAAGCCATCAGCCATTCTGGTTGAATACATTCAACACAGCAGCTGGTCTCCAGCAAGAGTCCAGTGGTACTCAAGTGCCCACTTGGTCACTGGGCTGCCTTCCACTACCTTTGCTTCCCCAATGGACTGGGGCCCCAAGAGAGGTGATACGCATCTTGTCTGTGCCTGTGGAAGGAGCAGAGACAAAGACCAGGTCCTTTTTCATAGAAAGCCAACAGATAAATTGGCAGAAAGGGCAGAGGAACAATCTGGTTATAGGTCTCTGTTCAAAGGCTGCGGACTCCTACTGAAAGGGGATTTAAGGAAGCATATGACAGCTAGAAATAGGTGTCTCAGCCGACTGAACTTCAAGTCTCCCCCTCTCCTGACATTTAACATGCCTCAAGCTGAGCTGGGGGGATGGAGAGGGGGCACACAAGATAACTTTGCTGGTTAACCACTCCTGGGGATACTCCTGCACCAAAAAGGTGCTGACAGCAAGAAGCACACAGGTCACTTCCTCTGTCCTGGCATTGCCAAGTACCAGAAGGCAACAGAATAAGATGCTTCATTTGTCTTAATAGCTAACTGATTTCAGGCCTTTGACGTGTTTATGGCTCAACCTAAAACACCTGAAACATCAGTTTGTGTACTAGAAGCACTGGACTCATTCAGCACAACCTAGTTTTACAAGTGAGACGAAGCTCAGCCTTCTTCCAAGATACACACATCCCGACTAAGAAAGAGCAATCCTTCATGTCCTTTTGCTAACTAAAGATGCAAATCAATGGCACTAGCAGACTGTTTTCCTTCCTCAGTTCTACGAAGTGTTTCAGTCAGAAAGCGTCTTATGTGCCTACCGAATTCTTTCTTCTACAGTATTGTGTTAAACTCTCAATTAGAAAACAGTATTTAAAAGCTATAGCACTAGCTGTTTCCATGTCCTAGAACCTTCATCACAGCCACAATACCTATGTTGCAACTATCCACCAAAGAGAAACCTAAATTCCATGGAGTTACTGCTGCAGCATTGAAGTGGATAAGCTGTGAAAGCATTCAGAAAGTTAATAGATTTGTTTATGGACTAGACAAGGCTTAATTAAACCAGGCAGCTCCAAAGAACAGTAAATCCTCTCTCCCCCCGTCTTCCCCTCCCCCTTTCTTTTTTTCTTGGAGTATCTTTCTCCTAGTGCTTTTCCTCTTCCTAATAATCCCATCACAAATGACAGATATGTTATCAGTCATCACTGGGATTTGACACGTTCTTAATACCTGTCATGACAGCTCTGAAGTCTGCATGCTACTCCATTGTATTCCCAGGCATTTGCAAGAGGTAATGGACACATCAAATGGTTCTGCTTTATTGGACTGCTGAAGGCTTGCAATATACAAGTAGATGCTTAAAAAAACCTAACCTGTGATTATTCAAAATTGCATATAGAATAATAAAATATAAAACAGTACAAATCGCTTTTGCACTCTCTATGCCTGTGATCATCTTGGCCACATTGTACAATTTATTATTATGTATATATTGATAAGAATGTTTTAATATTTAGGAAAAGGTATCAGTGTTGGTAACAGTAAAGATTACATTAATGATCTAAGGTCTTCACTAAGAGGTTCAAAGTATTATACTGATAGTGGTAACATGGCAGTATATTGCTGTATGCAGTCAGAGTCTCTCCTGGTTCCTTGGGTCTCTGCTTTAATAGAGAACCTGATGCACAGGTGAGGTGCAAGGCAAGACTAGAAGCAGAGTTAACATCAAAGGTGAACACCTGAACTGATATGAGGACAATGGGAATATGAAGTGTCATTCACTGTAATTGTCAATGCTATAAAACCAAAGACTAAACAAGAATGCAATAGAAATCAAGTTTGAAAAGAGCCTCCTTGACTCTTTTCAAACTCAAGGAAAAGACACTGTCTTATCACTAAGCAATAAGGACAAGGAACACCAACTTGCAGACTTCGTATGAGTTCATTCCTTACACCTGCTCATTTCTGGGGGCCTCTTAATACAGATAGCTGTGTTTTCCTTTGTTCAAACACTCAAAAAAGAGCTGTGACAGATACAGCACTTCACAGAACAAATTCAATACTGAACTCCCTAAACAGATGTATTTTCTTTTTGTCAAATTCTAGTATTACTTCAGATTAATCTGGTCATCTGCATGTAACCCTTTTCAGGCACAAAAATAAAACATTCCTTACCGTAACATTTCTTTGGAGCCTTAAATTTGCAGAAGACTTCCTCTCAGTTCAGCCTAGCTGCTGCAAAGCATCATATAGCCACAGTCGTTGCCAACAGCATGAGCTGCATGACAGCAGTATGCCTTGCTGCTAGTAAATGTAATAGCTTGTTGTTCTCAATGCATTTACAGTTTTGTACAACGGCAGGAAAAGCACTCCCAACCAAAACAAAAAACCCACACAGATTAGAGACAATGCAGCCCTGTGCACAGGAGTAACTTAAGGCCCTTTCAGCAAGGCAGTAAAGCTAAGGCAGAGTTGTGAGTTGGAGTCAAAAGGAAGTGTCCTATTGACATAATGAGCTTTGTAGCAGGTCTGGAGTGAAGAAGCCAGGAAA
>JANHGB010020019.1:22259-44900 GCA_026283785.1 Coracopsis vasa
CAACAAACGACTGGATCAGTGAAGGCTGCTTGAAATATTACCTTTAATCAGTCCAGTTCTATGAAACTTGAAGTAATTTCACCAAAAGTTTGTAGTAGTTTGATGCAATTTACCAGAGATTTAATCATTGCAAAATCTAAGATCAAGCGCCTTTTAAACATCAGACCTCTATGATTTCTATGACTTTCCAGTCAGACACAGAAACAAGCTGAGGCTTTTGCTATTATCAGACACACTTTTGTGTGTTTGAGATTTACCATGGGAGAGGCAGGCTGGGAAAGGCTGACTTTCAGCAAGGTGGCGAGGTACAGTCAAACACACATGCACTCCTGCCATCTCAGCCGCTAACCCTGGCTAGGCAGAGGCTTTCCGAAACCATGTTAGCTATACCCACAGTAAAGCACTTCTGGCTACTTTCAGAACATATCCTCTGTTATTCACATAATTGGTTTAAAATTCGACAGCAAAATTACTCTGCTATTACTTGCTTTCACCCTTAGGCTCGCATCTCCTACAGAACCCACCTTTGTTCCCTAGTGATACTCATCTTCCCTGATGTGTATTTCTAAATAATCTTAAATAGTGGCTATTTCCATGCTTTTTCCTACATTTTGAAAAAAATCATTATTTTAGGTACATAAATCAATGTGTGACTGCGGAATGTACTGTTTGGGTTTTTAGAACAGCTGTCCTCACTTTCATTCATTCTGCAGCTCACATGCACGTAAAAATGTATTTTGATCCTTCACTTTCACATTAGGTTTTAAGGGGAAGTAAGACTTAATGCACAGAGGCATCCGGAAAGAAGAACAAACCCAAACCTCAACAAAACTCCTCCCAAACTGGCATGCAGCTACATATGAGCTAAACACTAGAATACACTTGTTTTTTTATCTTGGCTGTTTGTAAATTTTCTTTTCCTCTCTCACTGTTTCACTTCTCTTTGGTGTTGGACTGGAGACATGTGCTTCTCTTGCTGGAAAGGCTAAGTTGCTATCTTCTGAAAAATCCAGTCTGTGGTCAATTACTACTGTAACAGAGATCAAGGTGGCACAGGCAATCCCAGCAAAATGCCTTGCCTTCCTCTCCAGGCTCACATTGGGCTGGAACCAGCGCTCCCAACAGCAGTGCTTCCAGGAGCATCGCCAGCACCAAATAAGTAGCCAAAACAGCTTTAAACCACTTTGCAGCTAAAAAGCAGACCAAGAGCCATGTCTGTGCTCTTGCCATGCTTGACCCCTCTGTCAATCTTCACTTCAGGTCTCTTTGGCCATTGAGGATAAAGAAAATTCTTAGTTGGAGAAAGGTTTTACAAGCTGGTCTCTGAGAAACCTGTCAAGTCAACACATGCTAATCAACATGAACAGGTCCTGGAAAAGAAGCTGATAGAATCCTTCTGACCATCCTGAGACACAGTCAAACCTGCGCACCTTCGAGATTCAGGTCAATCACACATCTGCTCTGCATACCCCTGGGAGACTCAGAACGTAAGTGTAAAATTAGGGCAAGCATTGGCACAGCAGTAGGCTGAAGCATCTTGCTGGCAGAGGCACAAACCTGCTTTTCTACCCAGCACACCATCTATAAATAGGTTTATGAATAGAGAACCTCTGCCAAGCTGTTCATTCTTTTTTTTTTTTTCCTTTGCTAATTTTTAATGCCTCTTGCAAGATTGGCTCCTAGAAGTTTTATCTCCATTAGCTGTAATAAACATTTATTATATGCTCCAGCAATGTCTGAAAGTCTTGATGAATAGCAACAAATTTGTCTAGAAAAATGGAATATAATTTCCCATTTAGAAAACTCTACAGCATCTAAAAAGTGAAAAAGGGAGCTTACCTGAAAAAAAAATCTTCAGAAGTCTGCACGCACACCTTGGGAGAGAGGAACCCACTTCTGCTGGGACTTCAGGAGGAGACGATGAGGTTGTCAGTGTTTAGTGTTGCTCAGCTGTGCTCCAGCGGGTACCAGGCAAGCCCCAGATATGAGTCCTGGGCTGCCCCCTCACTCTTCTCACCTGGAACAACAGAACAGACTCTAAGCTCTCTCAGACAGGAGTGATGCAACATTTCATATTCAAGACCAGTGATGGATGTTTACACTGTCTGATTGCTGGAGATTCAAAACAGCGGTATAAAAGGGGAAACTCAGTACAGCTGCCATTATCAATAAGGGTGGTTCTCTGCTTTTGTCTGCTGTAGTGCCCTCTCAACTTAAGATATCCTGGGAACATGCAAAGCACTAGAAAGCTATTTACAGAGCATCCTAACTTTGCCTTGGCAGGGCCACTTTTCTAGAAGACCCATGGCAAACTCACTCAAGCCCAGTCTTTGCAAGAACTCTTTATGTGATAATTTGACATTGAGCTGCCAATAATTGGGTAGCCAAATCAAACAGTGCTAATTTCAATTAGGGGCATTAACCGAGGACTTAAATTACCTTTCAGTTTCTTCTACTGTCATTCTCTTGCATCTCCTTTTTTCCCCCCTTTCTCTCCCAACCCTTACATAGTTCACCATCCATTTTCAAAGATGGATGCCTAAATGAAGCCCTTTATTAAGGCTCAATTTTCAAAAGCAATGTCACCTTGCAGTTTCCCTTCGCTTCAGAAATTAAATTCTAGTGGCATATTCTCAAAAAGCCTACATCTATACTTATTTCAACTTTCTGGGGGATAATTGAGTATGGAAAGTAAGGTTTAGCCTGATGAAATTTTTATTTCCATCTAAAAATAAAAGGAAATGCATAGTAAAGAACTTCTTCAGTTTCTCCATATACCTGCTCTCATTAGAGAGTAATAGAGACATTATTTAAAAGATGAGCTATCCAGGGAATAACGTGCAAGAATTCCAGTCCTAAAACATTATAAAGACAAGATACTTAAGTAAAAAATAAACAGACTTTTTCCATCATTAAGAAGAAATGCCATGTAGGACTGGAAAGTTCTCCTCGAGTCCAACAGAGCCTTATTTCCGTAGGTCTTCAAAGTCTAACACTCCTACCATCTCTGCCGTCCTCTCCCTTCTCCAAGAACCACAGATACCTTCTCTTCCTAATCCTAACCAGCACATTGGCCATTGGACTCTATCACTGCTACTGCGGCAAGGGAACACCAAGGCAAGAAAGGGGTAATCCCCTTAGAAAACTACTCACAGGGGTCTACCAAGCAAGGGGATACAAATTTTTTCTTCCTTAATTTTTCAAGAATCACAGGTGCTGCTTTATTCTAATCAAATAAATTCAAATAAACACCATCACCAGTTTTAAAGCTGAGCCTTAGCCTCAGAGTCTGAAGAGGCTGTTTTTAGACATGGAAGGTTTTTCTTCAACACCCCCATATTTTGCTTCAAAGCTCACTGTATTAAGTGGGAATAGCCAAGATGCAAAGTCAAATTTAAACATCCTGAGAATAGCTGTACCTGATGTGCAGCTGGCAGGCAGGTCTGCTATAAGGAGGAGGCTCTGCACATGAAGTCATTAATGTGGGATTCCTAATAACGTGTAGGAACCAAAGTATAAAAGAGAAATCAGTTCCTGACTTAGCTCCCAGCAGCAGAGAGAAGTTTTGTTTGCTTCTCGGGAGGGAGGACAGCCAATACTGCTTAAATCAAAGCCTGGATCCACAATCATCCTGGATTAATTAGAAGATCATGAAGAGTGCAAATTGGCACTGGACACAAAAAATGATCATTTTTCAAGCGAATTTAGTGGAATGAGTATCATTACATTTACAATCCACTCTCCTCAATCCACCCTTTTTTCCTTGCTAACAATACAGAGTTGGCTGCAGATGTAACAAAACCTGTCACCAACAGCAGCGTGTCCTAAAGCAAGTCTTGCCTATTATTCCAGCTGGCTAGATGAAGGTCACCAACACTGCTAACACCTCTGATGTTCTATAATCAATTGCTAGCATTTATAAAGCAGAAAGTACCACTAGCTTTGAGCACACTCAGAAACAAAGAAACCCTTTTCAATTATATTTAAGCTTGCTCTGATAGCCAAAACATGAAACACGAGGCAACCTAGCGAGCCAAATATTAGTGAGATTGGTTTCTGGCAGCCAATGCCATATTCTGTTTGTATATAAACAATTGTAGTTTATCCGCCTCTTTAAAATAACTGCAATATGAATCATCATAAGGACAGCAGCAGAGAAAACAGCCAAATACTTGTAGCTGAAGTAAAATACTATTCAATTCTCAAAGCAACTATGACTATCAGACTATCAGCACACTGCTAACACCAAATACCTATTTGAGAAATCTAGTATTTTGTGGGAAAGACTCTTGGAATAGAAGCTGACCTTTACCTATCCCTTTGCTGCTGGTAAAAGATGACAAAGCTCTTCCTGTACATCACATATTCATCCTGTGCCTGCTTTCATCTTCAGGATGGGAACAGAAACTGCTGCCTTTTAAACTATTATTCCATTGATTTTTAGCCAGCTGTTATTTTCCACTGCTACAGTGAGGATGGACGGCTAAGGAAGAGATTTTCAAACAATACTTTGTAAACAGTCCACAAGTCCCATTTGATTTATAATCTGCCAATGCACTGGATGAGTTCAGCAGCTGGAAGCCCTGGATTTGATAGCACTGCCCTCACCCAGTGGTTCAAAGCAATCATTCTCAATTAATACAGGGCCTTCGAGAACACAGGGATCTTCAACTCTAACTTAAGACCTCCTAAAGACCTGTATTTCGGCCAAAGCTCTTGCTCCTTAAAGTCTTTCTCATCCTCCAGCTCCTAATTCAAACCATCAGTCAGCTCTCGCCTTTCACAGGAGCTGGTTGCTGTACAGTGTAATATTTGCATCAAATACAATCGCCAAAGGCACTCCAATTTCCACTAATAATTGTCATTAGGAGAAGAAAAAAGAAAAAAAAGATTGTATTTTTGTCAGAAAAGAACCATTTCCTGATGGTTAGCATAGGCAGGATAATGGTCATGGGCAGCATTTGGCTCAGCAGGCAAAACTAGTAGGTGGTAAATGAGAGTGCTGCGGAGGGGACAGATCTTTTTCCAGGGGGGAAAGGGAGCAGTGTCTGCTAAAGGAGGCACCCTGACGGCAGGAGATTTATGCGTCCATTCTTGTGTCAGTCTAGGAGGAGGGAATCATGCAGGGCCAGCTGCAGGGGTGTGCACTGCTGTCGGGAAAAATTAGAAGTCTAGCGATGAAATATAAAGAAGGAAGAAATGACAGAGTGAATGAAAACCCCATGATAAACCCATTTAGGCTCTTTTCTCCCCAGGATGAAAGATGAAGTCTAATCTCTTTGGCATATATCCTGGTCGAGACCCAAACAAATATGCCTTGATACGCACAAATGCACGCCCCTAGAATGTGCAATGACAATGTCCACCAAAAGGATCCATAACTGCAACAGTATGGAGCAAGAGGCCTTTTTCTGCACATTTAGCTAAGTTCTGGGGAAAGATCAGAGCACACTAAGACGCTTTTGATCAGAAGAAACCTCATCTGCTACCGAATGCCTTCTTTGTGTAAATACCTTCAAAAGAAAGCTTTTCCATTTGAATAACTCAGGGGATTGGAGGAGGAAAGGGAGAGAAGAGATGGTGGGACTGCAAGACAGTGGAAAGCAAGCAAATTAAGGCTCTGGTATTTCACTCTGACTTGACTGAAGGAGAACTTTCCAATTTCATGTGGCATTCCTTTTCCTAAGAGAACTTCTGGCTGAGTTGGTCAGGTCTGCACAACTTCTTGTCTTGTTTAAGGTAGGGAAGTTTATTTCTTCTTCACTAATACACTCATAGCAATTAAATATTCCAAATATTTCTTCATTGTTCTTGGTAATAAAACCAGCATCCAGTTCTCTGGTCATACTGGTATTGAAAAACAGGGAAAGAGCGGGCAAGCAAAGCAGTGGTCTTTAATACACTCGCCCAAAGCCCTAGGCTACAATTCCAGTCCTAAGCCTATGAGTGGAAGTATGTGATAATTTTTACTTCAGCCTGTCCTGACCACTGTTAAAGCCTCAGGGCTGGTGAAACTTTCAGGAGTGGCTAATGCCCTGCAGGAAGCCGGATGCCACAAAATGGAGAAGGGATGAAAGGATGTACTCCCATACCTTATTTCAAGTTGCATATAAAGACCCATGGCATTAACCACATTTTTTACCAGGAACAGAAGAAATACATTTTGCTCAGCATGCCAACATTGTAAATTATGCCACCGTATGTGCTTCAGTGTAAACTCATACAGTTTTATGAGAAAGTTTTGTTCACTTACAAGTGTAAGAATTAGAAAAAAAACCACCCAGAATTTATTTTTTTTGCCAGCTTTTCTATAATATTCTTCTCCATGGTGTAAACTATCAAATGTAGAAGAGATCGATGCTATCGGGTGTCACACTAACACACTACTGACCACATTCGCAATTACCTGGTGTGTTATACAAACACTTACACCCATACAGTGTGGGTCTAGCAGCTTAAAAGGACACAAATGCTCAGAAGTGTTTTAAGAAAAAGCAACCCAAAGTCCCAAACTATGATACTCTGGGGACTTGAGCCATTGATTAACACCATGAAGGTGTAAATGGGATACTGAAGTGAAGAATGTGGCCCTCTGATGAATTAAAGCAAATTAAAGTTACCTACATGCATGGTAGCTCAAAAAACATAGCTTTGAAGGGCACTGTTTAATCAAAGTTATGTGAAAAAGCACAGAAATAAACTCCAAGTTTCTACAGTGAGCAACAGAAATAAAACTGGAAAATTCCTAAACTACAAAAACATATCACTGTCAAATTGCAAACAATACTTCTTACAGCTACACAGTTATGTTTCACTTTCTTTTTTCCCCCTAAGGTAAGTAAGGATAGGCAAATGTATAATATTAATATAAATTCAGGAAATACTTTCATAGTAAGATATCAAATATATTATGATAGGAAGGAAAAGGAACATGGTAATTTATCTGACTTGAAAACAGCACAGTGTCAAGTTAATTTAAAATTCAACTTCAGTTTAAAGCATTACAAGGAAAAAAGAACCCTATGTATCATAGGCAGCAAACCAAAATCCTAGCAAGGTTTTTGTCTGCCAGTTAGTTGTGTATCAGCTATAAAGCCAGACTGCAGGTGCTTCTTTCAGGAGATTGGGCTGCAAGGTTCTTGTAGACCACATTCAAAGAAGTTTGTCATTTACTATTCCCAAAGGTGTTTTATTTAAACTTTTTCACAGTTTGTTACTTAACAGAAAGTTGGCATTACAATAACCCAGAGGTATCTTCTGCAAGGTACAGTACATAATGCAAAAGCACAGAGGATCCTACTCTGTAGAAGTCACCAATAAGGTCTATACAGCACTCCGTAAACATACCTTACACAAAAAAAACCCATGAGCAAAAGCAGTTTGTCGCAAAAACAGCTTTTAGGGTGGCATGAATAAGTAAAAAAAAAAAACAAAACACCAAACCAGAAACTTAGGTTTTTTCTTCCTCTCTAGAAAACACACCTACACAAAAACACTTCATTAAAACTCCATACAAAGCATTGAACATGATGGTTTGAGGGAAGAGGCAGGATACTCTTCCCAGTTTTCTGGGCTGAGGAATCTGATGCAAACAACACCTAATATGCCCCAGGACTACAAACGGAACGAAAATCTGCTCAGATTTGGCACATATTATACAAAAAAGTGACCCAAGGACAGCAGCTGGGCTTCCAGCTGCCCCCTTCCAGTTCCAGGAGCTTCCCGCAAGCTGCACTGGCCAGTGGGATCAGAAAGACAAGTTCTGTTCCTTGGCCACCAGCCGCTAACGGTCCAGCTGGCCAGTGAACAGCAACAGGATTGGAAGGGCACTGAAAACCTGCACTGACAATGAAAATAAATGTATACCCCTGACCTCTGCTCCTCCAAAAGGAAGGCAAAGAAAAGCTGCTATTTACAACTGCACATAGGCCTTGAACCTCCTTCTACAAACACATCGTGAAACCTCGAAACCTTGCTGAGGGAGCAAACACCTTGGAAAGCTTTGGTTTTAGCAAACTGCAATCTAAGGTGTGTACAAATTGGTACTCCGGAAAGGATAACATTCGAGGACATGAAATTTATGTCCACTGACACATCCACAGCTGGGAACCAGAATGAAAAGCTTCCTCATGCTGATCCAATTCACTTGTATTTTGAAATGGAGGGATGTGGAAAACACTATTAGAGGTAATAGAAAAGTGTTTTCTTATTTCAGTAATGGCTTTTATCCTATCTTTGAAAACTACATAATTATTTGTAAGGTTGTATGTAAATACCCATTATATATAATTACATTTACATTTTTCATAAAACAATAATTTCTAAAAATGCTGGGGATTCAAAAAAGCCAAGGAGGGAGGAATTTGATAAAGGATGGGATGGAAAAGAGTCTCCTTCCCCTCACTTAGGGCTTTTTTAAAATATAGCACAGCTTCCTTCTGCTCCCACAACAGAGCATAAGCCTGTAGTTATGCCCCCTCTCACCACCACCACTCCATTTCCCACTTAAACCCTCACCATTTCAATGGTTTATTCATCTTTTTGCCTTACTATGCATTTCTGGACCTCCAGATCTGAGGTGGATTTATAAAACTTTTGCTGGCATTTACTATGGAAACTACCACCACTGCACCAATATTTATACACATGGTGTTACAAAAATACACCATTTGCTTTGAGGTACCGCTCTTTCCTTGCTTCTCACTCCAGCAGAAAACACAAAGGACATTTAGCAATGATCAGGAATCCTACTGACATCATCAGTATGCAGTGGCATAGTCAAAAGGTTGAAGTCTGAATTACTCAGCGTCCTTTGCAGAATGACCAAAACAAGCCTCAGTGTTGCTTAAGTTTCTGTGGAAACTAGGAAATGTTGTTTAAAAAAAGAAAAAAAAAACCACCCAAACATCAAGATAGCCTAAATTTAAAAACAGGCTGCATCTGTTACTAGGAAAACCAGGCTGTAGCATGGGGGTGTTGTGCACAAGAGGATACAGTACTTGCTTTCTTTCCAAGCTATCTCTTATTCACCATGTGACTCTCTATTCTAACACTCTATTCTAAAACCTTTTTGGTTGCCAGATGTTGCACAACACAACTAAGGAGGCCTTGCAGCTGGAAATGCCAGCTGCTCCTAGGTATGATCTGCCATGGGACTAAAGCAGTCTAAGACTGGGGGGCTTCTCACATGATGGAGGGAGCCTTCTGTGCAGGACTTGAGGCTTCAGTTTCCTGCCAGTTTGATGGAGGTTGGGAATTCAAGGTTTACTGGACTCCGTAGAGCTGTTTGATACCATCTGATCACAAGATAGGCCCAAATGTCTTGCAAAGGTGAGCAGAGATGATCAGATGCAGATGCAAAACATGATGTTTTCATAGTAAAGCTTCCCATACCAAAAGGGTTGGGTAAGATGACGAAATGCTGCATCAAACACCAACTTATCATAAAGGAAAAGTAGTGCAGCAGAAGAGCACAAGCAGACTAAGACTTTGCATTTAATTTTCAATCCTTTCATCTTTAAAAACTAAACAGATTGTTTTAAAATACTTTCAAATACTTCAAACCTTTCATTTGGTTTGCACACATGTGATAAAGGAGCTTCAAATGTTCCAATATTATGCTAAAAAGTCTTATAAGTTGTCTCCAAATTGGAAGTACTTCAGAAAAAAAAGATATATATCAAAAAACCCCAATATAAAATCAAGTTCTTTGAAGTCACTTTATGCTCCACTAAGACATTCATACTAATTGAGGAGTTTCTCATTTCATCTTTTCAGGCACAGATCATTTCTAAATGACTGGGATTCAGGATGCACTATTTTAATACCGATGGCATAGTTAATGAGACCAGATTTTAATAAGATTGTAGGCATTTATGTTAGAGAAAGGCTTTGACTTAGGGGTATATTTTTACCAAAAAAAAAAAAAAAAAAGGAAGATAGACAGGTTACTGTATATCACACAGTCAGCCTGTTCAGATCATCGTAATCAACACTGGTGATCCTATTTTATATACCATTACATGGTGTAAGGCAAAAAAAAATCATAAATATCTATCAGTCCTCAATACTAACATGAACAGCCTGCAGGTCCATTTTTAACCTATTCTCAGCATATACACAAATCTCTCAGTAAACAGATGTCATATAAACACAAGTAACTTGTGATTAACTTAATCAGATATAATTTGGCCAACAAAAAGCTTAGCTATGTCCTAATTTGTTACTTGACCACTAACAGAGAAACAGTAATTCGACATCTGTGTCAGGACTGATATCCTAGTTTAAGGATTAACACTTTTTTAATCCATATCCTGCCTGTAGGAATATATAATGATGAAAAATGGGATTGAACATGGATAGGTCCAATAACTACACAAATGAAGCAGCAGAGTTTTCATAGTAAAGAAGTATTTGTGGAGCTACTGTAGGTTGCAGATAGACTGCAATGTATCCAGATGTTAGACTATACACAGCTAAGGAAATGCTGAGCCACATCATCTTGTAATAGTACAGCAATTTCAGCCTTGTGCCGATTCTCCAACAGAAATACAACCAATTAGTAGTCAATTTTGAGCCCTACCAGAAACGCTCCTTCAACATTTGCAAGTGCCTTGATCATTTACAGCAGCTCTTTTGAAGCAGCTAACATGAAAAAATTAAACAGATGAGAACACTTTACTCTTGTGCCATTCCTGAGTTTACTGCAGCTCCTGTTTCTGTGCGCTTCTCTCCTTCACTTGGGCCCTGTCCAGGCCACTCTCTGGGAGGAATCACTGACCCACATTCGGAGCGTAGCTTTGTGGTGGGCTTCTGGGGTTTAGTGCAGCCAGCCCAAGATGACCTGCACTGTGCCACTCTCTCCAGGCTAATGACACCGAGGTCCCTTTTTAAAGTACTGTTTGTTCAGAAGGACAATGTGAAGAAAAGCTTGGCCATAACAAGGAGTTACTACATCTGCATTGCTCACAAGGAGTCATGTGCCTCCTGCATGAAAATCCTGGAAGGGTTTCCCTGCCTGCTCAGCTGTGAATTGAGACCGTGTCTGGGAGCTGTCATTTGCTACAGTTCGAAGTCCTCTTTCCACAACTTAAATAAGGGTAGAAAACATCTCTGGTTCCTTTCTAAGAAAAACTGTCTTCAGAAACTACAGAAGGTATTTTATCACTTCACCTACTCAGCCTGGAGCACAAAGCCCAAGAGGGAGATGCACACACAATCTGTCAACCCTACAGTCATTGACGATGCTGTATATCTCCAAAGCATCTGATGTTGTCTGTATTGATTTTACCTGCTACCCTGAAAAGGGAACCCATATTCTATAACTCAACCATTCCTGCAGAAAGAACTGAAATATAAATGTAGATTGATTTCTGTGTGTTTCCAGCAGAGTCTTCCAAGTATTTTCCATAGGTTTAGATGACTGAGGAATTAGTTGGCTCTCTATCTCCATCTTAACTTTCTTATAAATAATACACCAAGGATAAAAGGAGATTTTGCTCCCACCAAAAAACCTTGTGTGTGCCCAGAGCTTGTATCAGTGCTAGTTACTATTAAATTCCCAAAACTGCACTGCAAGCCAACCTGAAGAGAAGATGTCTTCCTATTTCCAGGCATTAATCACTTCATAAATATTGTGTGCCTAAGAAAAAAAACTATTGCTTAAGACACAGGATTAGTGGCAGGATACAAAAGCACGTAATTACCCCAATTCAAACGTTCTCTCATCTGATCTAGGTCTGAAATGCATTAGCTTCAGTTAGAGAGTAATACTATTGTAATGAATACTAATAAATAGCCTCCAAATAAATAAGAATGAGATGTTTCTGTCTTTGCCAGGGGACTTACGTGCAGAGCGGCCATTCTCTGATACAGAATCCATCACTGTCACTTAACATGTGACTCCCTTGTAACGCTGTATTAGGAGATAGAAAGCCAAATAATCTCTTTTGCTTTGATGAAAGCATGAGGAAGTTTATTCAGATAAAAGCAGGGAGTAATCTGTTTAAACAGCTTGGGTTCAAAGTTGAAAATTAAACAAAATCAATAGCAAATAGAGGCTTGCTGCTGGAGAATCTGCCTTGAGCATGACATGAAAAAGATGAAATGCTACTACAAAGGTATTTCATGCCAGCATATCCTATACTTGAAGCTGGTGTAGACCTTCAGCTGTTTTAATTTCCATATGTTTATTCATGTATAAACCTATACAATGGCCATTGTTTGCTAGTAATGTGGTAGTTAAAGAAGCTTTTGGCTAATCTAGAGGTAACAAAGAACATCATAGTAAATTGATATTTATTAGAAGAACAAAGAAAGAAAACACATAGTGAAAGCCCTCAATCTGTTCCCGCTATTTAGGCTCCAAGCTTTGGCGACACAGTTCCGGCACATCCCTATTCAGGTCAGGTTTTTATCTGAGCTAGTGATGTGTGCAGAGGGAGCACAAAAATGCTTGCACCTTGCTGTCACAAAATGATTTTTAAAGAACTGGCCATTCACACCTTTGGGAAAACACGTTCAACAAGCTCTTTCTGCCTTCTTCCTTTTTAAGGAAAAATCAAAAATATGCAATTTACGTTTGCAAGTTAGGACAGATAATACATTCCCACTCCATACATGGAAGACTTAGCATAAATAACTACACAGAAGAGATTGCAAATGTTGACAAAATAGGTTAACACTGAACCTGGATTTGGATTGCTATAACACATCCTTTCTATGCCTCAATAGTCAAAGATGTGAAAAGAGCTACAAAGAGAGTAAACATGCGATCTTTAGCTGACAAATGTATTCAGTAAAGAAAGCAAAGCCTAAAATAATCATTGCAGGCTTCTGAGAGAAGATATTAAATGAACATAGACATTTTTAACACGGACAACCTGCAAAAACCTCCCCATTAACCCGCCTGAGCTTTTCCAAAACTAAACCAGAAAACCAACCCAAAGCACCTTTCAATTTCCAAAAATATCCTTCCATAATAGTCAAAGATCAGCAACAGTTCATGCAACCTGAGCAAAGGCAGGCAAGTGTTTAGAAACATAACATCCAAATTTAAAGAGTGCCTGTGAACAGCAAGTTTATTAAACTCTTTAAAAATGCAAAACTGTCGTCCTAACAACAAGAAGCACAAATCACCAACTTCATAACTGACTTCTGCCTAAAATCTGAGTGAAAATAGCTTTGCAGATTTACACTGCTCTTCCCAGCAGTCAGAAACGAAGCTCCTCATGGAATTGAACTTATGGAAAGGCCAAAATTTTCCAGAAGGAAGGAGGATGGCAACATATAAGGCTGGCCAAAATAAATAGTTTCAGATTCTTGTTCATCAAGTAGAACACTGTGAATGGTATTTATATCCTTCTGTAGCAAAAAAAAACCCAACCCAAAAATCACATTCCTTGAAGAGTGTTCTTCCTAAAGACTCAGAGAGGAACATGCTGAGCTGCAGCCCTGTGAGCAGAGTGGCTTGGGGTCTTGTGATTCGCTTTGTCACAGAGCTCAGAACATTTGAACAAATCCTGACACTCACCTGGCCAAGGGTTAAAGCAACCTTTAACAAGGAATGAGTCTTCGTGGTTCTTGAGATGGCTTCAGGCCCATAAAGAAACAATTGCATTATGCCCTAATTATTCCATCTGACGCAATGCACAAACTGGGATCTCTCTGCAAGCATTTCAGAACATTTTGCAATGTGGAAAATTAAGGTGTTTGCCTTATCTTTCCAGACTTAACAGCAATTTTTCTCTGCAGAGCTCATTTAAAGTACAACCACTATAAACAGAAGAGAACAAGGGGCATGCCAAAACTATAGAGGATAGGATATAGGGAGAACAACTTTCAGATATAACATTGGACTGCCATATATAGCTCTCAAAAATGGTAGCACTATATTCCTGCTGCACTGTTTCCCCCTGGAAATTCATCTAAGTTCATTTCACTGAAAGAAAAACTTGTTATTTCCCCTCAGTAACACCACAGTTACTCTTGCCTGCTTGTGAAAATGAGCAATCTCTGCAGCAGATGATCTATAAAGGTTCTCAACTCTCCTGGGAGGAATAGTATTTTATTGTTCAATTTGATTTCTCCATAATACCTATCTCAGTCTTCAGTAGTGATGTATAAGGAGTTGTGATCAAACAGTTTAATAGTAGGGAAAACAAGCTTGTATTTTACAGGGGAAAACATACATATAAGGACACAAACATACAATATAGGATTGTAAGAAAAAGCTGTAGTTTCTTATATTCATGTGTATCTTTCTATGTATTTTTGTTATCTTTCTATGTATTTTCATTTATTTTTGCTGTGTGTACATTTGCATTATAGGTACGCTGGGAGCAGCAACAGTAACTCTACAGGATTGTATCTCTCTCACTGTATCATATACAGTGAGAATTCCTGGCATTCAATCAGTTACAAGAACAGGCAAACACTTAAGACGCTGGCTGGTAGTTGCTCATCTTTCAGGCAAGGCATACATTGCTGGCTAATTTCATGCCAAAATATAATCATAAGGTCCATATATTAATTCAGTATAAACTGAGGCTGGCAAGCACTTTATCATGAGTGCCACACTAGAACATAAAACACAATAGGTGCTGTTTACGTTTCCACACTGGGCTGTAAAGCAAAGCAGCTCTGGAGCAGAGATGTCCCCTCAGCAGCCCTGGCTATGGGCTGCCATGTCCAACACAGGGGCAAAGCTGCTGCCGGGGAGAAGGAAATGATACAGCTGACCCAGCTGCATCTGCTGGAATCTGGGAATTGAAGCCTTACATAGGAGACTGGAATCAGAACTTCAGCAAAATGCAAAGGCAAAAAGCACTGAAGCGTGTTTGCAGCCTCGACTGCTAGCCTGCATCTGCAGCAACACAATCCCTTCCCCCCATTCCCAAGCCACTATCTGGAGGACTTTTCTGTTCTTTGGCATTCACTGCAAGGTTTTCATTCCTCTTCTGTACACAAAGACCTTCCCAAGAATTATTTGCTCTCTTAACTCCCTAAAAAGATAATGCATGTCTACTTTGCACTTTTCAAACCACCTTCCCTCATTTAAAGCCCAATTCCACAGCAAGCTCTGGGCAAGTGAACTGTGCTTGTGCCTTACAGATGCCTTGCCTGGACAAGCATGTTTATTTATGGATTGCAATGCAGTCCTGTTGCACAGAGGTAAACAAATGAACAACCCTCTCCCTCCTGCAAAGACAACTGAAGACCTAGATTTAGTTTCTTGTCATGCAAGCCCATCAGCAGTTAAACTATCCATCTTCATCACCATAATTCAACAGCAGCCTTCTTTTTATACAATAGGATAAAAATTAAGGCACTAGTAAACAACATTTTGGGGGTGTATCCGAACATAGTAACTAGCAGAGCACAGCATATCTATTCAACCAGTGCACTGAACTAAGTATGCCTGTAGTCAGAAGCACTTCAACTCATCTCAACCTCTACCTTGGTTAAATTTCTCTTTTGGCTTCTCTGTCATGACTGTGGACCAGACAGCAAATGCATTTGCTTCCCCAGGGAGGGCACAGAGCACAGCTGCTCTTTGGTGACATGCAAGATGAACCTTGGGCCTTTTTCTTTTTTCCCTACTTTCAATCTCAGGTCAGACCCACAGGTCACCCTGTGTACACACGACTTTAAGTGCAGGTCAGCAGCTTGTCTGTTGCACGTAATTAAATTTGTTTTACAAGCTTGTCTAGGCAGTAAGTAATTAAATACCACTTCTCAGACTGATATTTTCATTGTCCTGAGTTCCTGACAATAGGACTTTTTTTCTCAGCCTGGTTCGCTCCCAAACAAATGTGAAATTTCAAGAGAGCTACCACTGATAATTCCACAAGAACTACAAATCAACAAGATAGGTTCAACCTCCAATAGCTGTAATGACAATAATAATTAACTATTCCTAACACAAGGCCCAAAAGTGTATCCAGATTTTCATCAGCTTGCTGGCAATGCTAAAACAAAAGGAGAACATTCTGCCTTTGTTTTTATGATAGCCAAGATAAATCCACAGGCAGATCTGAACCAGATTTATAAATTCAAGTATCTTTTTTTTCCAAGTCAGAAATATATCAAAATCACCATAAGAATATCTGTAGATAATTTCCTTATTTGGAGAACTCATTAACCAAATAAAAGAATTATGCTGCCTTTATCCTAAGTATTGTCTTAAATTATTCGTAATGTTTCACAATGTACTAAGAAGCGTCTTGAATTCACAAGAAGGTACAGACTCCCTGAATGAGCCAATACCACAGTCTTTTCAGATGTGGGACAAACCTATTTCCAAGATCTGAAACAACGCATACAAACTAGTAAAGTTTGTGCCTGCCTCCACTGTAACAGCACCTCAACAGCAGCCCATGTGCAACGTTTAGTTAAAGGACATAGCTGTTTTTTCATAACTTTAAAATGCAGTCCATTTTATTCTGCAGCACTCTATATATTTCCATAAACAACAGAGACCCCACATTAGGTTTTGGAGAAAAGAGCACACATACCAGAGAGTTTGCCTTTGTACATACAGACAGAGGTACATACATGGCTTCCTACTGATAGACAAGATCAGGACCATACTCTAAGCAAGTGGGTTCTCTTACTCACTTGTACAACTGCTTGAAACTTCTTTCAAGCTGTGGTAATTGTTCCCAGTCTCCCTAAGCCAAACGGAGAGGAGGACGGAAAAAATCTGGCTGTTATCCCTTGTTAACTGGATGGGGACATAAACAGGCATCACCTTTAGAGTCATTCCTTCAAAAGCCTTGGGAAGAGCGTTTCCTACCTTCTGGCTTAGAAATCAGTTAGAAACAGGCCTAGGGCACAATAAAAGTACTTCCTCACACACATTTACACCAGAACAACTAGGCCAGAAGGCTTTGCAAGAGACAGAGTTTAAGGGGTGCCTCAGGATCTATTGATGAGACTAACACAATTACCTTGCTCCACCTCAAAATATAAAGCTGTATTCCCACATGTCCTGAAAAAGGCCACAGAATTAAAAATTTTACATGGGCAACAGAATCCAGCAAGATTCCTATTAACAACCCTTTAGACATGAGACTAAAATGCCTAGCGTTGACCTACGAAAGAGATGCAAAAGGATGTGATCAAGAACAAACAAGCAAAAAAAAGACAACCCATACAACTAAGTCCATCAAGATCCAGCAAACAAAACAGTCCCAATGCAACTTCTGATCTCTTAATTCCCTAAATCTTCACTTCTCAGGGGCTGGGGTCATATGGCAAGTGGTGTGCAGAGGGATCATTCACGCAACTCTGGATTCCCACACTTGTCCTCATAGTTGACCTATGTAGATACTTCACTATGTAGATCTTTGATACAACTGTTCTCATCTTTGTTTGGTTTTAATTCTAATATCTCTCATAATTTCCCTAAACAATGTAATTTATTTAAAGCATCAGATACTCTTGCATGACAATTTCCAGCATCATTCCAAAATGGCTTCATTATTTGTTCTGATTTGTGTTCAAATCACAGATTGAGTTTTTGAAAGGAAAATGGATGCTCCAATACAGAACAAGCACATGGAGTGACTAATTTACATGTTTGGTTTGGGGGAATTTTATTAATTGATCTATATAAATTTTAAAAATACTCATTGAGTATATTCTTCACAACTACAGTATTCCCATACGTATCTACATATATCTACATATCTACAGTATCCCCAATGTCGCTTAAATATTTTGTATTTCCCTTGTGACATAAGAGGATAATATATAATTTAACGCACACTTGACATGGTGGAGGGAGATGTGTTTCTCTTTGCCACCTATTTTTGGATGTTTGGAAGGAAATAACATATGGAGATGAGCTCTTGCTCTTAGCCTCAGCATTTCCACCATCCTGACCCAGAGATAACATTCATAGAAGGGAACTGCTAAGATGCAATTTCTTTGAGACTACACAGGAAAGGGGGGGTGTGTGTGTGCATGAATCTTAAATAATCTATGCAACCCCCTCCACAAAGTCCTTGGAAAGCACCACCACCACCATCTCCCTAACACCAGCCACCTATTTAACAGAGACATTTTACCCAGTGTGGATTACTCTAAGTACTTTCTGTGTCTACAGTGGAGTTTAGCAATTCTGATGGGCGGCAGGCTGAGAATCCAAAAATTACGTTCACATAATCCCTCAGAAAGAAGTGATAGCTCTGCATGGACACTCGTAAGCTGCAACAAGTGATTCCAATAATAAGTGTATGTTTACTATGTAATTACTGTCTTTCTAAATCCCAAAGGAGCAATCTGAATGCATACCGAGTTATGAGACCCTAAAAATTCCTACTTACATTTCAAATATGTGTATTTGAGCTAACCAGCTTATAACACAGTACACCAAATCATTACAGACTGCTGACTATGAAAAAAAAAAGTGATCTGTTAAACTATTTTTATTATGACAATTATAATAATCTTTTTCATGGAGCATGCTACCATTTGTGTAGGCTATGATCTGAATCAGAAACAACATCAGCTGATCCACTGATGCATCAACATTCATCTGCAATTCCACACACATACACTTGTGAGTTTCAGGTGTTGTATAAGGCACCTTTGAAGCTGCAGCCCTGAAGATAGTTCAAGCTTACAATCAGCCTAAGTGATTTATTGAGGATTATCAATTATTCACCATGATAAATACAATCACCACCAGCAAGTTCTTCTACTTGGTAATGCCAAACCACGAACATGCCTTCTGTGGTTTCAATATCTATACTCTATTTTTCCTTTGAAGACCGCTCAAAATAGCCTGAGTTCTCAGGTAAAATATTTGGACATTTGAGAACCTCCCCATCCTTCTGCCCATTTTCTGTATTTATAGTGACAGTTTGTGAGGTTTCTAACCACTCTCAGAACAGCTATGGCACCTCTTCTTCCTTCCTCACTCGCTGGAGAGAAAAATTTATGGAATGTATTTAAATAATGCAGTTGAAATTTTTATGAGCAAAACCCCCTTCTTCATCTTGAATTACTTATTTGTAATGAGTTACTTGTTCAACACCGGCCAAAATAAAGTTTATCCACTTACAAAGAGCTAATCAAGTCCGAACTCTTAGAATTCTCTCTCAATAATGTTAATCTCTCATTGTTAATTCAGCATGTTAAGAGAAAGGAAGCTGATTTTAATTCATTTAACAGAACCCCAAAGACTAGATTGTTCTGTTATGAACAAATGCTTCAAAGATTTTCTGCCAGTGCTGTTTCCTCTCCAGCTGGGAATAAAGTTTTCCCCCCTATTAATACAAGTCAATCATTCTCTGCCTGAAATTCATCTTTGAAGCTTCCAGTGATCTCAATGTTCTTTTTATGAACACAGATTTCTTTTTAGTGCATAAGAATTCCTTTTTATTATATGATATTTTAATTTGTATTTGTTGATTAAATTTAGAAAGCTTGAACTGCAAGTTTCATATGATGCATACTAAAAGTACTGGGAATGATTGATGATACCTATACACAAACGATGCTCAACAGATGTTGTCCTGGTACTTTCAAGAACATAACCATGTTCTGCAGTTGCAAAATACCTATTGCTTTGGGCACTTGGATAATGTACACTGTGAGATGATGTGTGACATTTTCATTGGAGTCCTGTGAAAGGTGATAGCTGCAAGGGAAAGTTGTCTGACACCAGTAACACAGAGAAGAACAGTGCAACTATTCCACATAACAGTCATTTAACCTTACAAATTAGAGCAGCAAAGTACTTAATTCCCATAAAGCAAGGCACTGCAGGCCCAACAACAGTCTTGTCTCTGGAATTCAATTCTAGCATGAGAAACTGAAAGACTGCCAGTATTTTAGAAGGTTTGTACTACACCAAAGGTGGTAACAGAGATAACCTTTTGCCATAAAACAACCAGTTCAATTAACAGTGTAACAAGGCAGTATGCTCCTCACTATGTCTAACCTCATCACCCTGAATCTTTAAATACTCTCTCCAAATTCTCCTCTGGAAAGAGAAAGTTTGCTGTATTTTAATCTCATATTAGTCTTCAAGCATAAATAATATATGGAGATGAGCTAAAATGTCTCATTGATTAAAATTCTACACTGTGAGCTTGTCACATTTCAATGTGCAAATTGCTTCTGTCTGGCCTGCATTCAGAAGTCAGTCATCTAAAAATATATATACACACTTGCTTGATTTTAAGTTTGGTATCACAGCTGAACCACAGATCAGAATCAGAAGACATTTTTCTCTACAATGAATTTATAAGTAACAATGTATCTGGTCAACTGATTACCTAATGAGACGACAGTATTACATGATGTGGCTGCCTTTACACAGCTGTGAAGAACTCAGCTAAGCATTGGGCTAAAATTAACCTTTAGTATTCTACCGTGGTTTTCAGCACTTTACCTAAAGCTATAGTTCTCAGAGAGCCCAAGAAATCAAGAAAAATAGTAGGCCATGGATACCAAATGTGCAAAGTAATAGCTTTGTACATGCTAACAATTCTTAAATACCAAGTATGGCTACGTAGTTTCTTGGAAGGCAACACAAGAATCATCCCTAATAAGAACAAGAATTAACTATTTGACCTTATGTATTTGTGGTTAGTACTGCAGAGAGACTATACACAAAATGCAAAGGTGGTCAGAGAATCATGATGTGTATTACTGTGTCACATCCTCAAAATGCTTGCTTATGGGACTCTGAAGTCCAATGTTCAAAGACCAAAATGTTCATCTTGAAAGCAGTGGTCAGACTTGCAGTTAACTTCAGTGAAAAGTGATGTCAGAGAATCCATACCTTTGGCCTCTCAGAATAACTTGTTAAAACCACCTCAGGGGAAGAAACGGTTTCAAAGTGACTTCTGCTATTTGAGAGCAACATGGTCAAAAAAAGATCTTACAGGGGCTTGCTTTTAGGTGGCAGCTCAGATAACCAGGTTATTTCCTAGATTCAGGCGGCCTCCAACAAACTCAATGTTTAGTATAAACCCAAAAGCTGTAGGGTAGCCAAAAACTCAATAGAAAAAATACGGTCCTGGCTTGAAGAACAGATGTCTCACAGGAAGGCACACTAATTCAAACATGTTAATGGAAGTAACAGTGTTAATGGCCATCAGCAAGAGAAATGGGGGGAAAAAAAAGTATATAAGCCACTGTCATGCTTTCTGCCAAGAGCTGAAGAAAAAATATGCAGAAACATTCATCCGTCTCCAGAGGCGAACATAAAGCAAAATTTGGTCAGGCCTCCATGTTTACCTCCTAGAAAAAACCACAATCACACAGCGATGGCAAAGAACCCTGGAATGCAATTCTTCTAAGAGTGAAGAATTTATGATTTCTGAAGTATTATTTTCTGCAGCTCAGTCTCCTTCAAAAACGCATGCTTTCACTTTTTTATTTTTACTTCATGCTGCCATCTGACAGTTTTAAAGAAAACTATAGCACCTGCAGAGACCACTTTCTCAAATGAGGATTTTAAGCAGTACGTATTTGGCATGTTCTAAAATTTATTATTTTCTTATTACACGCTTATATAGTGGAGGAGAAGCCACTCAAACCAGAATGAATACATTGCATTAGATCTGTTTAGAAAAAGCAATTAACATACAAAAGACCTGTAGCCCAAATACACATACAAATAGAAATCTCATCAACAAACAAACAGAAAAAGGGCAGATAAATGTCTGCTGGCAATTTCAGATTATACATGACACATTCTGGCATGTGCATCATACTGATACGCACAATAGTTTCATGTCTGTCCATTTAGCTGTATGCAATGGGCGATGGTGCAGAAAGCAAGAACCACTTCAGAGATGCAAATTGCATGGAAATGAAGCAATTTTCAATTGCCCAGCGTTTTCTGAGTGTGGAGGCCATGCACCCTGACAGAGAGCTTCAATGAAGGCAGGACTGATCTGTAGCAGTGCATGACTGCTGTATTTGACCCAGGTTATTAAGAAAATTATATAGTAGCTATATTGACATTTTCAATGAATGAATAACCTAGATTTTCCATACTAATAGAAAACACTAAGAAGCTACCAGAAAATCAAAACAATACAATGGTAAGTAACCTCACAATAAACTGACATACCATACAACTATTAAGTGATTTTGGTAGGCAACTGACATCTCCATAGCTTTGGCTGCATTGCCAGACATCATGGCATAAACCAAAGATACCTAAAATGTGTTAGAGTAATTTGCAGGAGAAGAGGGTATGCTTCTGGCAGAGCTCATAGGAATGACTTGAATCCATCTCATGCTTCACCAGAAATAGCAAGTCTTGAAAAAGATATTAATTTGAATTTTATTTGTAAATTCTTTTTTTACAATTTCAAGCACAATTTCTGTTAAGGTGTCATGAAACAAAGTTCTGTTCAAGCTATATGCTTACACTTCTTCAAAATACCAAACGGTATCTAGCCTGCAAAATGATTGTGGTTTATTACCATGGACCAGATCCTGAAGAAAGCAAAACCCTCATGACTGACAACAGTACACGCAGAGCTCCAGTGAAACTATTCCTTTAACAGCAACACATTTATCTAGTTTTCTTGAAGCTTCAAAACCTGTCAGACTTGAATTTATTTTACGGACCTGACAGAAAAGTTTTCCCCTCCCCGTACCACCCGCATC
>JANHGB010020020.1:4952-21869 GCA_026283785.1 Coracopsis vasa
AGGAGCTTCCACACAAGTATCTGCTTACAGTAGGGACAACTGATTTCCTAACTTCTGCTGAATTGAACAAAAGCATTTTTATAAGTTGTTAAGCAATTGGTATATATAATTATTTCCACCGTGCACTTTCATAACCCATTTAGAAGTATTTGGTTTAATTTTTCTAGTGTTTTGCTCTTGCAACAAATCAAGCCTAATTACTACAAAAAAAAAAAAAAAAAAAAGCTTTCAGACAAAATATTAAATCCAAAGCAAGCAAGCAAGCAAACAAAACAAGAGCCAGAGAATTTTAATCCTGCAACACTGAATTACTAAAACAACCCCAAAACAACCTTGGGCTCACAGGCCTGTGCTAAGAAGGGGGGGCAGTCCACAGTCCACTTAAGAATCTGTCTGAATTCTCAAATGGACCCAACAACTTTTCTTCCTGACCATGACTAAAATAATTCTCATTTCTTTTCACTAACTTGAAGAAGATTCTCCTCATTGTTTTCAATAAATTTCAATCTGATTAAATTAAAAATAAAGGAGACACCATGGCCCAGAGTAGCAGAATTTATTAATGATTTTCTCAGTAACTCATCCATTGTGCTTTGTGGGGTCTCTCATGTTTCAAGGGCAGCTGTTAATTTCAGGAGCCCCTGTGAATATATTACCCATAAAGCAGTACATCAAGCAAGGAAACATCCCAGGAAGCTGCCTAACCCACCAATGAAGCATCAAAGAGACATGTTAATCTGGGCTGATAAACCTAGTTTCTTTCAGATACTGAGATTGGTGCAAACCTTAAAATCAATTTCCCTTCATCTGTGCAGATTACTCCTACATAATAATTTCTTTTCCTCTTTGTATGCCAGAATCTGCAAAAGAACTGGAGTGTGAACTTCCTTTTGCTCTGTAGATCATTAGAGGTATCAACAGTTCAGCCACTCTTTTTGAAAAGAAGGTTGCAGAGATTATTAGTCATCAGGAATGAGGTTTTGCTATTGAATTTCTAGACATGGCCTCAGTATTGCAAGATGCTTGAGAATGTGAACAGTTCTACTTATGAGAATAATACTCTTGCATATCTCTAGGACGAAAGCGTATTAGCTTACAATAGCTCAGTAAATCTTGCAGTTATTTATTACCCTGTTGAAAAAGCTTCCTCCTCTTCCTCCCTAAAGAGACTATAGAAATAAGGAAGGGATGTTGCACAGCACTGATTATGTAAGATAAGGATAGAGCCTTTAGACCTTATTTTGAATCCTGTATTATTATCAGATACTTTTCCAGTAATGAAGCCCATGTATGCATAAGAGCATCCAAGACTCCCTACCAACCTCAATTTAGATTTAAGCGTAAACATGTTGGCTTGAAATACTACCCACATGCACAAGCTTGAATTTCAAGCATATGAGCAGCTAGGTAGCAACAGGAAGATATTATGAGCTCCAGGACAGGTTTTCAGAAATAGAAGGCCTATAACTCAAAGCGAAGACAGGTAAACTTTTCAAAAAGACCGACAGCAGCGTCAGCATATATTTTGTATGTGTGTTACACACCTTTGATACGTAGCATGTTTTGTAAAGCCCTGAGGCAGATACTGTAATTTCTGAATTTTTGTTCATAATCAAAAAAGTGAGGTTCCCAACTTCATGTGTTTAGAGAAAAAGGTGTAAATATGGAATAGACAAAGACAAATCACTACAAAATAGTAGAAATTGCTAGTTACTGGGCTGTGGTCTTTAGCACCATTTTTGTACATGTCAGACCATCTCAGAACACAAATTTGGTCAGTATTGAGTATGAATGAACTATTGCATTTCTGATGAAATAGAGAAAATTAGATGAACTAAAGCACAGAGACCATGTTGATTCTGGAAGGATATCCATACCAGATCCAATATAAATTTACTGACATTTACTGACAAATTTACAGCCATTATCTCAGTCATTCAACTTGCCAGTGCAAATTTTAAGCAGCAAGATGAATTTATGTATACTAGAGTGGTGATTTATTGTTTGGCCATAGTATTTTCTTTACAGGCAGCTGCCATAGGCAACTGCTGACTGTCTATAGCTAAAGCTTGCATTAAACATGAGTTTTAGAGGCAATTTGGAAGACCACATTCTTGCTCGCACTTCTCTGGGTACTGTCACAATCAGAGCAAAGCCAAGCATGTTGCCAGCCTTTATTCCATGTTCCCTTGCCCTCCCCCCATATTTTAAATCAAAAGCATTGAAATCTAATTCCAAGCAATGAAATCATGTAAACAGTGCTTTTTTGAGTCTGCTAATTCTGACACCCTTGTATTGCATGGAAGCCACAAGCCCTACAAACGTAATTTCCTTGCAGCTTTGCCCCTGAAGGTCTCAAAACCCCCTAAGGTTTATATAGGGAGTTTCTTACACAGATGTTTGCAGGTGTATGCATGCCCAGCATTTAAGGTCATGACTTTTTTTTTTCTTTTTGCCAAAGTCTCAAACACTGAAGGATAGTGGTTTTCATAGTAAATGACTCCGTTTATAGTTACAAGTCTATTATGAAGAGTTGGAAAAAAATGCCATATCTTCTGGATTAGGTTGATTCAGACTGTTTTCTGTTAGAAGTAGCGGTAGACTTACAGAGATTTCCATTTTTATCCCTCACAATCCTATACAGTTTGTTAATTTACCTGTTGTATGAAATACTCATCATAGTTTTAGTCTGAAATGCAAGCTTTCTCTTCCTGGACCATCAAAGAATAGGGGCATGTGCTTGGTGTGTTCATTTTGATATGGAGTACATCCAGCCTGTCTGCTTTCAAAATATTCATTGTTAAGGGTACATTAAACATCTGACTGTGAGTAGGTGATGGCAAAACTCTATATCTTCCTACAGTTACCTGTTCTTACAGCCTTATCATTTTCAAAACCATTATCAGTCCTTACCAGCACATCAGAAGACCTATCTAGGACCCAAAAATTAATCTCTCTTTTAGATTTCTAACTTGCCAAGGCACTGGACAGCTTATGAAAGAATAATGCATCCAACAAACCACTAAATTTTCTCCCTCACTCAGCCGCCTTTTCTTCAGGCTAAACAACCCCAGTTCCCTCAGCTGCTTCTCATAAGACTTCTGCTCTAGACCCTATGCCAGTTTCTTTGGTCTTTGGATACACTCCAGCACCTCAGTGTCTTTCTTGTAGTGAAGAGGCCAGAACTGAACACAGTATTCGAGGTACGGCCTTACCAGTGCCAATTACAAGGGAACAGTCCGTTCTGTAGTCCTGCTGGCTACGTTATTTCTGATACAGGTCGGGAGGCTGTTGGCCTTCTTGGCTGCCTGGGCACAAGCTGGTTCATGTTCAGCAGCTGTCAGTCAGCGCCCCTAGGTCTTTTTCCACAAAGCAGCTTTCCAGCCACTCTTCCTCAAGCATGTAGCTTTGCATGGAGTTGTTGTGGCCCAAGTGCAGGACCCGGCACTTTGCCCTGTTGAACCTCATACTGGCCACAGCCCATCGGTCCAGCTTGTCCAGATTCTTCTGCAGAGCCCTGTTACCCTCAAGCAGATCAACAGTCCCAGCCAATTTAGGGTCATCTTCACTCAATCTCCTCATCCAGATGATTGATATTATACAGAACTGGGTAGGAACTGTTACTCATTTCACATAATTATTCTTTTATTTAATGTAACTTTTCTCTAGACAAAATATAAGACACAGTGCTTTTGATTAACTACTATTCTGTGCTACTTTTAGTATTTAAAATGTCATGGGAATTTTTACAGCAGGAATTTTTATTAAGATTTGATTGTTTAAAAAGTTCGTTTTAAAAGGCTTGCTGATGTGGGTTTTTTTCATTTTTTTATCAGGGGGTATTAGAAAAGAACATGTTTTAAGTGCTTTGAGAAGAGCAAGAGCAAATATCTTCCTAGCCTTGGGCCACTATTATGTAATACCCACTTCATGTGTATACAAAATAAGCAGAGAGCACAGAGAAATTGTGTTCCTAAGCACAAGGAATACAAAGCCCACAAAAGTGGTCTGACCCCTCCCGGTCCACCAGGAAAACATAGTAGGAGAGAAGAGACTGCACACATTCCCCTCATGTCTCTCCGCGCTGAAGGCAGAGTTACGCAATCAGATAGGAGACAATGCAGCAACCCACTAATAATAAATCAGTCACACTGTGTGGGGAGGGGAGGGAAATTGGTGGAGAAGGAAATAATCAAAACCAAATGAAAGCTGACAGTGTTTTAGGAAGGAAACTTGTGAGTGCTCCAGAACTGTTTCTCACAGTGTAGGTTTGCCATTTGACAAGCTCAGTGCCTTGACGTGTAGGTCAACAACAAAAAATAAGGAGGAATATATATTATTAATGCTTAACGTACTCCTCAAGAGTGCATCAGAGAGTGTATTTCATAGCTGCAACAAGGTAAAATCAGGCTTCTGGGACCCTGATCCTGACCAGTAGCTGGAACTGGATGCTGCTGTTCAGATACGTTGCTGTAAAACCAGTCACTGTTAGCATTTGAATCCTCACCTGTATGTTTCAGAGTTCAGAGAGGGCTCAGGTTTAGAGTAGGTGTAGTCATTGTGAAGAACCATAAGTTAAATCTTACAAATACTACAGACTTAACCTGTAGAAATTTTACAGTAAATTTGTTTCTATAGTTGCACCTGTAATAGGAATCTTATGCCAAATGCTTCCTGCATGTACCACAGTGCTATCTGTTAAGATTAAAGCCTTAAGTATCTGCTCATTAAAGTTTATTCTTAAGCAATACCAAATTTTTGTAGGCCATCTATTACAAATAGCAGATACAATATTTAAAGCACTTTCTGCACTAAAATTGAGAGAAAATCCAAGTAAGTAACAGTTTTGCCACCAAAATTGGTGGTCTAACCACCCTCAGCATAGCACACTGAATTATACAAAACTTAGAGCTTTCAGCTCTTCCATTAAAAGAAAATCTTTTTAGAGCAACAGAGGACTATTCACTGGAAGTCATATATTTCCTGTGGAAGATATTTGCGTGGAAACCAGCAGGACTGCTTGCACTGATCTTCTTTCAGGTACACATGTAAGGAAAGGAGTAACAGACCTAGTGTGCTCCTTGAAGCTTGCTATCACTGCACAGCCCTGCTCTCTGCCTGTGGGCCACAGGGAGTGGGAGAATCTACCTCTGTGGCTCTATATTAGGGCAAAAGCACTTCTGAGAAGTAAACAGGAAGGAGGAGAGTTTAACTGACACCCCAGAACAGATGAAGCTCAGTTATGTGAAGCAGCAGTAACAGGAAAATCTAAGATAATACCCAGTACAGCAGCAAGCTGAGGTTTAGACACAGGTGTCTAGTCTCTGCCTTTGTATGCCTTTTTCATTTGTTCTCCCACAATTATGTTTCAGGCCTCTTCTCTAGTTCAGTATCTAAAATAAAAAAACAAAACAAAGCACCAAAACTAGTGGTTTGGTTGTTTAGTCAAATGCAGTGTTTGGCCCAGATCAGTCAACTCACAACTATAAAGCACACACCAAAACAACTTGCCCAGAATTTTAAGCAACAGTGTCCAAGGGATGGGAATGAGGGATGAGGGAAAACCAGGGAACACATTAATATAATTGATGGATAAACATACCTAATTAGTAAAAGTCACAGTAAGCATTTGCGAATTTTAATACATGTATCCCAAGGGAAAGAAACAGAACAGCTGCTTAATTGAAAATAATGGAAAATAACTTCCTTTTCCCCAAAAGTGCAAGATCATATCGTTAGCATTGTTAGGATGTTATTATGAATCATTATTTTAATAAAAAGCAGAGCTGAAATGGAATTGTAAACTGCTTGTACTTTATCACATCAATGTAACACATTAGGTGTGTCATTATTTATCTTGTTCTACAATAAGCAAGCTCCATATATTTTCAGGCTTCATGAGTTTTGCTGGCATGCTGTATCAAGAAGATATTTGAAAAAATCATTCTGGCTTTCCTCCATTTCCAAAATGCTCCTCACAAGTCATTTCTTACGCTTACGGTTAAGTCAAGCTTCATGGATGCATGGCACATCGAAGGGCAAATTCTGCAAAGGGCAGACTAACTACATAGTAAGCGTAAAGGAACACAAATCAGATGCAATCAAATAAAGCTGGCTAAAAAATTCCTGTCAGATAGCCACAGTATCATCAGCTTCTGCTGCTTTTTGCCAGCATTTTGCAAATGTTAATGCCAGCCCTTTCACTGAAGTGTTCTCCCTCTCAACTGCAGAAGGCTAAGTTCACATCTGCAAACAGTGTTAGTTTAGCCCTGAGGAGGCAAAAATCTCAAAACTTTTCTCACTCCATCATGGTCAGTTTTGTGCTGAAAACCAAAGGCAATATTTTCCAAACTGTTTCCAGCTCCTTTGGGAACAAACACACAGAGCCATATAACTCCTTCCCTTCCACCTCATCCCTTTCCACAGCCACCCCTATGATTATTGTGTTCCAATTCTGCTTGCAGAAGTAACATAAAAATTATGTTTGCACTTCTTTCTTTTTCATTGCCTTCCTTTCTCAGGAGGTAGAAGCCCCCTTGTGCTTATACCAAGTGACCTAACAACTGAGAATAGAAGCAGTATTTCAACAGTGGCATAGCAATGTGCATGAGGCACTTAACCTGACTGAAAAGGCAGGGTTTTGTTAATCTATTTGTTTGCAAATAAGTTCTCCACATATTATGCTGCTTTGGCAATGTGATACTCAACTAAATCATACAGATGTTCTAGCTTTCTGTAACCTACCACAGCTGTGGATAGTGCTGAGGAGATACGTTCTGCATGTTGAGGGTCTAAAGGAGGGTGTCATGACAAGCTAAATGTATAGCTTCTGGAGCAATTTATTCTGTATTTGCAAAACTGAATAGAGATGCAACCTGTTCATGAAGAGAAGAAGCTTGGCTGAAAAGTCTCAGATCAGTTAATAATTTTACCCATATGGCCTTCTAGAAGACATCTAGATGAATGCAGTGTATTATATCTCTAAAGAAAGAGGCTAAACGAGACTGTTTCTTTTGCAGTGATTAATCCTTATGAATGAGTTGTTAGATTGTCTGTAGGATTACTTTATAGCACTTGAGAGGAACAAGAGAGGAACTGCTAATAGTTTCAAAAAGAAGAAAAGGAGTATAAACACTGCCTGTATGCACCATACTAGCTGTACAGCTTATGAAGTTGTAAGTTGTAGGGCTGATGCTCTTCCACAAAATTCTAGATGCAACCACAGGTATAATCTGGATGGCCCTGAGCCCCTTCTACGGAGGACAGCAAAATTACAGAAGCTCATTTTGCATCCTTGCCAGCCCTCATCATCTGCTACAGGACATGTCAAAAGGAAAAGCAGAGTCATGTCCCAGGTATTGGCTCATAGTCTATTCTGCATTTCGTTTTTTTATGGCCAGTTTCCAGGTGCCCTTACTGTACTGCAAACAGTGCCAAACAAGCCTTTTCTCTTACTACATCTGTTTGTCAGACAGCCAGGATCTGAATTCAGTATTTCCTGAAGAACAATGCTTTGGGGCTTATCAACAAGTCTGCAGGTGCTGCTTTTGCTCAAGAAATGTGTCTGGACAGATGAGGCTCACAGCCAGTTATCCTTGTTTCCCATTGCTTATCAACCAAATTCAAGCATCAGGCTCTGCGATCAATACAAACGTTTCCTTGTTAAACGAAACAGAAGGGAATAGAGGACTGTGCATTTTATCCATCCACCAAGTTCTGAGGCACCAGCAAGCATCTCTGTGACCCTGTGCCATCTGACCTCTAAATGCAATGGCCTGGGATGCGAGCCCAAATTCACAAAGCCCAAGCTCCGTGCTAGCTTCAGTGCCTTATGTTTTCTCCTTAGCCAGATGCTTCTGAGGATCCCCAGCCAGACCATGGGGAGCATGAGCTGCAGGAACACTGAGGGAGAATATCAGCAATACATTTAGTCTCTCACACTGCTGTAACCACCTTTTCTCAAAGCATTTTAGTCTACTGATTCATCTTACAAGCTGTTTCTTTGCTACTTGCACATATAATAATCTTTTTTTTTTTTTGTCATCATTCTGAGCCCAACTTCCCACATTTATATCATATGTGAACTTGAAGAGGGTATATTCTATCCCTTCATCCAGGTCATTAATGAAGATATTAAACAGTATTGACTTTAGTATTGATCTGTGCAGTACACCACCAGTGACTGCCTTCCAGACAGACTTTTTGCAACTGATCATAACCCTATAAGCCTGGAAATCCACCCAGTTTCAGTCCTCTTTATTCTTCATCTATCTAGCCAATACTTAAGAGCTTTGTCTGTGAGGATACTGTGGGAGACAATGTTGCAAGCCTTTCTGAATTAAGATAAACAATATCCACTGCTCTGTCCTCATCCACTGAGCTAGTCGATAGTAGAAGGCCATCAGTTTGTTCAGACATTGGTTCTCTTCAGTAAACTCCCAGTTTACTAAAGTTTTTTTTTTTAAAGTTTACTCCCAGTGCAGGCAATTCCCAGTCAGCTTCTTGTCCTTAATATTTTGCAAATGACCTCCAGAATAATTTTCTCCATCACTTTACAAGGGAATGAGATAAAGCCTGTCACTCAAATAAAGCGTTGAAACTCAATTTGCAAGCATCCTTGCTTCTTACAGATATCTCAGCTTCTGTAAAAAGCAAATTTAATTAAACAAAGTTTGTATATATATATATTTTTTTTTTACAGAAATACCACAGATAATAATTTCACCATACTTTATCCCAAACATCCCAACTAGCTACCATTTGACATGGGTGTGATTCAAAGTTTCTTTCTTTTTCCTGTATGTGATATACACATCTTCTCAAGGAGTTTAACTCTACCAGTATTTTCATTAAACAGAAAGACATTATTCAAAGGCAATTTAACTGCTTATGGAAGTCTATGCTTAAAATTATATATTAGACCTAAAAAATAAAAAATTGGCAGCAGAAAATGATTTTATGACAACACAGTTTTCACTATATAGTGACTGTTTGTACTGAATTCTCAAATTTAATGCACCCTCCATCCATATATTTCTATATATTGAAAATGTCTTTTCTATCACATTTTCCAATAAAAGAAACAATCAACTATCTTGTTCACAATTATGTTCTTATGGAGTAACTGTTAAAGAGCATAAAGCCAGTTTTTCAGGCAGCCTTGTAAATTGTGCCCACCTCTACTTGCAGCATTAAGAAAGGCTTACTTACAGATTTGAAATTGACAGTTAAATGCAAGCATGTTTATTTGATTGACATGTGTCTTTCACTGAATTACTACATACATTATCATGTATATTAAGGTATGAACACCAATTGTAATATACAGATAGCTAAGAAATAAATACGGAAATCAGTAGAAGCTTCGATACGGAATTCCATAGACTTAAGTGGTTGCAGTTTATGGAACAGGTTGTTGGCTCCCTTATTCAGAATGCTAAGAACATAGTTATCAAAAAAAAAAAAATCTGGAAAAAATCTAGGAAAAATGTATTGAGGGGGATTCTTTTGTGGCTTCACATCAAACCAAGCAAACTACCATCTCAAATGTAATTATGAGAACTAGATTTCTCTGTACTGGTAACTGACTCCAAATATTAAGACAGTGTTCCCTCACTGATAAGGAAATTAATTAAAATAATAAAAGCAATCCCATTAGCTGAAGTGCTTGCAGTCTCTGAATCTGGACCAGAAAGACATCAGCTCTTGCCTTGATTTTCTAGATCTGAGATTGCATGCAGTGTTTGTTAGCATCCCCAAATTCACTGTAGACAGATTTCTAAATAATACTGAGATTAATACACCCATGATTTTTTTCCTACATATATTTAAAATGAAAAAAAAAAACAAAACAGTGAAAAATTGGTGTTATGATCTCATTTTGTGTAATTCACAAACTGTTTCAAAGGTTCATGATGATTTTATGGTTTTCTGAGTAATGTGTAATAAATAACAGTGTAAAAACTGAGTATCGATTCCTGGAGTAATTAGTGTAATACTTATGCTGATTGCCAATTTCATAGAATCATCGTCTTATTTTTCTGGGCTTCTAGCTGCATTGGATTCATTTGAATATACTTTTTACCTGATCACTGATCAGCTGCATCACAAATGTGAATTTGGCTGCTTTCAGTAGTCTCCTACCATGGCATGCAACTCCTTCCCCAGGAAAACTAATCTGAAAACTACTGTGAGAAGCTGTTTACAGCCCCAGAATACCACTGAAACAGTACATGAATTGTGCATTGCAGTTCACAAACCTTCAACTTTTATGTACGGATATTGCAAAGTCCTGGAAAAGTTATTCGAAGGCATGAATGGTTACTGGTCCAGGGGAGGGGCTGGAGGAGGGTTTCAAAATTGTCAGGAATGCAGAGCTGAAAGTGGTTGAGGTCATGACCTTTGAAATCATATAAATTCCAGCTTGCTGAAGAAGTTGCTACAGTTGAAATGGTTCTGGCCCTATTGTTAGAGGCTTGAAACGCATATTTACACACGTGCAGCTCAACATGGTCAGGTGTTCAGCAGCTCTGAAGATCAGTTCCCTCCAGTGGTTCTTAAGTTTAATATGTTTTTTTCAGTCTTTGGTCATTTTAAAAAAAGATTTCTGTTTCAAACATGTCTACCTGATTTCTCTAAATTGTCTGAATAAATACAATAAAATTGAACAAATTTTAAAGAAAAAAATGTACTAATGTAATACTGTCAGAAATGAGTAAAACTTCCAACCCGTTAAGTCATCTGACTAAGCATTCCAGGAAAATCTCACTTAAGAGATATTTCTGAATGTTATTCAGAGTCTTTGTTGCCAGACAGGTTATTTCTTTCTGAGGCAAGACTGGTTAATTTTTTGTTTTGCTCCTTTCATTAGTGTACTTGTTAGGTAAAATTTGCACTTGAAGTAGTATTATGCTCATCATAGTGCCTCGGGCTATAGGGTACACCAGACATTTTCCAAATAATAAAAGTCAGTGAAGAAAGTCAGAAACCTGATAAGAAAATAGCAGAAGGAGCAGGAGGAGGCTTTTTTTTACAGGTTATGCTAACCAACGTATTACTAGAACTCCGTCAACCAGAATTTAATTAAATAACAACTACAGCTGCAAAATCAAATAGACTCTCTGGGGGTAGAGGGCTGATGAGCACAGCTCAGAGCAGAGCCCATCCCAAAGCAAATGTCAACCAAACCTGAAGAGCAAACATTAAACTTAATAGCACAAGATCACGGTTGCAATTGAATTTTAAAGTAAACAGCTCTAGTCATTATAAGAGGAAAGGTAGAAGACCACCTAATAGCTTTTCCCATTCCCTCAGAAAAATACCGTGAAGGAGCACCATCAAAAGGCCTTGTTCAGGAGAATGAAATAGTCTGCCATAACACACATTAAAGATACAGAAATTTAAATAATTAACAGTCACATCATCTGCAAGGAAGAAAGAAACAGTATAGAGGCAGTGAAAGCACTGCTGTGTGCATAATGCCTGCATCACCTAAAGAAGAGTTTCTGAGGAGTCCGAGAAACTTGGACATGCTGTCCGAGTGACAGCATGTGCTGCTCCCAGCAGATTGTATATAAGGCACACAACTATCAACAAACTTAAACTGCTATTTTCCTTACTGAGGTGGTGTTGATCTCAGAGCTTTTGACTGACTGTTTTACCTAACACAGCTAGGTAGAGTAACTTTAACCAGAGCTCAGGCATCAGTTTAGCTATTACTGAAAAAAAAATATTGGTGGAATGAAAATTCTCATTTTCTTATTCAGCCAGACTAAAAAAAATGGCTGAACCAAGCAGTTAAACTACTCTGAATTTAATTAAAGAGACACTGAAATTTTTGGTATGCAGAAACCTTTAAATGTATCATTCTGATTTAAAACAGGGCAGGAAATTAAAAAAAATAATAAAATTAATGGAGGATAAAAACTTGTTTTTCCTTGAGTGTTGTGAGAAAGGCCCAGAGACTGAAATGATATTGGAACTATAGTGCCAAAGAGTGGACCAAGACTCTTTTGATAACAGGCAAGCATGCTTTGTATAGCTCTTAATTTTATCTATTGTTTTATGCATATATATATACACACACATATATGTATGCACACACTCATGTATATTTCATGCATTTTATTTGCATGATATTTTAAATATAATTTTAATTACAATATGCAGGTAATTGTTTGATATAAAGAAACACATATAGTTCAGGTATATAATTTTATTTGTTGCTTTCATGTTTGTTATTGGAATCCTGCCAAGCTGCTGACACTGTCTATCATGCCTGCAGCAGAAAAGTAGGTAGTATCAAGAAAGGAGCTGATGGGCTGGCTGCCTTTTGGGCTGCTGTTTAACAGTCATAGCCAGACCAGTGATGTGGCCTTGGCTAGTAGAAATCCTTGTCAGGATGATGTTCTGCCTGTGGTGACAAGAGGCCCACTGTCACATGTGCTGCATATGTTGGGATTTTTATTTCTCTCAGCTTCTCAGAGCTGGACATTTCTCCTCTACTCCTGTTAGCCACCATAGGCTGTGGTGCCTAAGGCGGAAAGCACATACGCTATTAGGAAGTGCATAAATAAGATTGTTTGCCTCAGTCATGCAAAATCCCAACACCAGCTTGTATGGAGCACAGTGTAGCACCACACAGGGCACTGCCTCTGTAGGCTGCTTTTGCAGAACCATCATGGATTCATCACTTGGGTGTTGTGACATCCCAGAGAGAATGTCAGGGTCTGGGCAGTACAGCCAGCCAAGGACTTTGCTGAGTCTGGGCTGTTTAAGCACAGAAGAGATGAAAAAAAAGTCAGAAGGAGCACTGATGATTTTTTTCTCACACATTTCCTCTTTCAATGAAGTAATGAGACCTTCTCTTTTGCTTTTAATCTCTTTTTGTACTGTTTCTCTCTTGCTTTCTAGCTGACTAGACAGCACATCCACCCACCATGTTCCCAGGATAATGCCATCTACAGGTTATTGATGATGCTTGCAAATTCTGTACATCCCTGCGAGTTCTACTTGTGACCTAGAAATACACTTATAATTACAACAGAATAAAAACATGCATCCTTGTATTATGAATAAATGAAAAATACTAAAAAAAGGTCTATACTGATTAAAAATTGTATGGGGAAAGGTGGAGAGAGATGCATTAACTCACATCACAGTTAGCCTAGGAAGGTGTAATGCATACTTTCCATTATAGTTATACAATCAAATAGAAAATTATACTTAATTATGAATGCACTTCTGGATCCACTTGGAAAAAAGGAAGGAAAGGACTTATGGTGCCAAGCAACACAGATAGCCTTCTTAAAGAAGCCATTCTTTTGATTTCATTTTCACAGCGGTTGTACCATATTCCAGTGTGAAGGCCAGAAGAATCAGCTCCCTCTGGGGTACAGAAGGGATAGTGACCGTGTGGTATCTACTGATATCAAAGCAGAGCTCAGGTGTTAGTTATCCTTAACCACTGCCAGTGGCCCTGCAGTGTTGCAGTACAGCTGTTCGTGAAGGTTCCGCCTGCCCCACCTTCTTAGAGTGAAGGGCTCCAGTGGAGTCCTGCAGTGTTAAAGACGATGCTTCTGACAAGACAGTTCTAGCTTCAACATTCAAGCTGTCAAGACTGTTGTCAGTTCAAAGCAGGCTCTCTTTCCTCTCAAAGCATTACATAACCACCCATTTTGTTTTTCACATTTACCAGAAGCTGCCCACAAAAAAACAATTCACTGGAGGATATAGCAGATAAAATACCAAGGTCTGGCTTCTATTTCTCCTCATTATTACTTCTTCTCTTTCTTTTCCTCCCCACAAAAGGGGACAAGGAAAGGACATTTATCATTAGATTTGTGATTAAACATCTCACAGTTAACTTCAAGCACAGTGATGTAACAAAATTGTGATTCATAACTAGAAAAGAAGGGAACTGTAATTCAGAAGAAGAGTGAAATCTGTTGATTAAAACATGCAAAAGCAGCAGTTTATGGAAATGTCTGTATCATTTAACAGCACACCAGATTCACAAGAAATATACTGATGTTTATTTAACATTGTCGCTTTGTTTATGATCATCTGGGAATATATTTGGCACTTCACAAAACACATTGCTAAGAAAACCCTTGCTCAAAAATCAAACAGATCAAAGATGTTTTTATCATGCAGTTGAAATGGCGGTGTGCATACCACACCTATGCTGAACCTCCACTGAACTTCATTCAGAAAGGTGAGTTTGTAATGAGGAAAAGAACTGCAGCTGTTCCTTATAATAATTTGTATCTGCCTTAGCCCTGCAAGATCTCCATATATCAGAGTTCAAAATTATTTAGATCAATACAAGCCAATTTAGCTGTATGAGAAATGTTTTCAGTTTGGAGTTGGTGTTACTGCCAAAAATATAAAAAACGGAATAGATCCCTCAGTATACTAAATGCATTCAACCTCCAGCCAATGTTAAGCTTTTTTTAGGCCTATATGCAGGCCTATTATAAATAAACTACAAGCAACTGTAAACCTTTCACCCTTGGGGAACTCCAGTCCCTGTAAACAGAACAATAGAGATTTCATGTCATGTTCTCTTGTATTATAATTCCCCTGGACAGAATATATATACAGAATTGAATAACATGGGGCCCTAGAAGATATAACAATAAGAGTGACTTGTCTTAAATGAGAGGCAAGGAGACTTCTCACTGGACTCCATGGCAGTCTGATAACACCAAAGCACATGGATTATCTTCCTAGCTGGGAACTGCAGCACACAGCGCAGCATGTCTTACACCAGATGTCACTGTATCATGCATGATGAGTATCACATCTCCATTAAAGTCTTTCCCTGCTAGAATCTGTATATATGATGTTGCAGCAAAAAGCATCACCTAACATTCAGTACATGCATTTTCCCTATGTTCTGATTAGCAAAACCAATTTTCTTAGACCTAAAGAAGCTGCTAGCACCCTTGTTTCCTCCCAGCTGTGCAAAATATTATTCCTTTTTAAAACAGAATGCAAAACAAAAATGAGAAGCTGGTTGTATCAGGGTTATTTCTATTTCTACTTAGAGAAATAAAATTTTGCATCCTCTTTTTCTCTCCCTTTTCCTCTCCATTTCACACAGGGAAAGCCATATATTTACAGACATGAAACTGGGCACACATTTTCCATTTACAAATAGCTTAATTTAGTCCTTGAGCAGGCACAGAAATCCTCCCTGCAGCAAAGTGATGTCAGACTATGTGTACCCCTGCAGTATATGGAAATCCTGGTTGCCATGAGAACCAGACTGCTTCTTCACTGAGGTTTCTGCGCACTGCTATGAAGGTCTGCCTCCATTTTGCCACATTGAAGCAGTTCAGCTGCAGGATGCCCTGCACCAGGCTGGGTGGCCCTGACACTGCAACCACTGCTACTGCTGCTGCCAGTGGTCCTCAGCTAGCTCCATCTCTGCCTTGGAAACAAACATGTAAAACTGGAGATAATCAGGATTACATTTCTGAAGCCATATCCTTCCCAACTGTATTTCTCCCCCTCCTCTGTTTTCCACGCTGAAAAATAAAATAAGAAGCTGCTTGGACTTGGGGCAGTATTAGAGTACAAAATATTTTATTGTGTTAGGAAAGAAATCAAAGCCACACCACCACAGTGGTGTCCAGAGTCCATAAATCTCAGGGGAGATTTATGTCTCCGAGCAGCCATTTTTCCAAATGCTGCTGTGTGCACATACTGCCTATCTATCTGAACACAATTAGAGCTAATACTGCTATGAAAAAACAACTTTGTGCTCCCGAGATAAAGGAAAAGGTGGCTTTCCCTTTTCTCTTCTTTGCTAGGGACACAAAACCAGCTTCTTCTTATACAAAAGTGCTTAGATCTGATCAGTGAAAAAGGAAAATGCTGCATTTTTTTCTTCAAGGATGCTCTCTAAAAAAAAAATCCTTGTGGCAAGACACTGAACTACATACTATGAAGCTGCAATGAATGAAGTCTTTATCACATTCTGTAATTAAGAAAAACATAATATAGCAACAGGTAAGCTAACATTCATTAGAGGAAAGTACTATAAGGGAAATAATAGTTGTGCATATTCCTGCTGGCTAATATAGAACTAATGGACCAGACAATCAAAACTGGAGGGAAGCATAATGCCCCAAAAGTACCACATATCCATCTAAGTCTTAAAAAGCCAGGTTCAAATGGCCTAATTTCACTATTTAATTTTTCCTTAGTGCTCTGGAGAACATTTAGAAGACACAGAGATTCTTTCTCAGTTTCACAAGTAGCTAGGACCTCACATGTCTGCCCCTACAGCCCTGTTACCCAAAGTATCATCTCTCTCTTTTCTCTGAAGAAGCCAATCCGTTAGCAGTTATGCTAAGTTCATATCACCTGTTCTTAAAATTTGTTTTACTTGCATTTTTTGGCTTGTCAGACACGATGTGGGCTTCTGTACCTGAATTTTTGTCTTTTTTTCACTATATCAGCTAGCCTATAAACCTGGCAGCAGATTAAAAAATAACAAATATTTCATTTTAACATTATGATAGGAAGAATAGAGAGCAGCCATAAGCATGGCTGACTAGGGGCTGGTTTTCAAACTTGGATGAATGGCACAGCAAATTTTTTCCTGTTTGCCCACTGTTACTCAAAACAGTTCTAAATTCAACCAGTAGAGGACACTGGTAAATATACGCTCTCAAGCCTGCTGCTCACATTTTATGTGTAGGAAGCCACTTCTCTGTGCGCACTGCTGTGTTTCTTGCCATCTCAAAAGTCAGTACATGTTTATGAAATCTGTGCATGTCAAACGAATACAGATTACAAAGAATCCACAGACCAAATGTAAATAATTATGCTCTGTGTACGCGGAGTGTATTTCTTATTTCTGCAGAACGCCACTTGGGTCTCGCTCAAAGATCTTGACTTGGTCCT
>JANHGB010020022.1:0-16397 GCA_026283785.1 Coracopsis vasa
CCAGAGAAGCTGTGGCTGCCCCATCCCTGGCAGTGTTCAAGGCCAGGTTGGATGGGGCATTGAGCAGCCTGGTCTAGTGGAAGGTGTCCCTGCCCATGGCAGGGAGGTTGGAACTGGATGATCTTTAAAATCCCTTCCAACCCAAACCATTTTGTGATAAGAAAGAGGCTGTGAACTTGCACTCACAAATTTTGCATTGAGACTGTATTTTCCTGCAAAGTTACTGTGTGGTTTTTGGAAATGTTGGTATTTCTGACTTCCAAGTTTCCACGCTTGAAGAGTTACTGCCTCTTGTGAGTTGTTCACAGCCCCAGATACTAATTTCTACTGATTTCCCCTCAATTTGCAGCTTTAATGTCCATCTCTGGATATTGTGGTTTAGTCAAGGACTCAGTGGCACGAATTGTCTCCCCTTGCTGGTGTGAGTGGATCAGGAAGGAGTTAGCTATCAGCCTCCCTTTACACAAAAGCATTTAGTGACCTCCAGGTGCCCTGGAGATGGGACTACCTTCTGTACATCCCATGCATAACCTAGGGAAGGTGTGTGAGACTGAGCCAAGCTTGGTATGGTCTATCCTGCATGCTGAGAAGGAGCATTGTAGGTTGTGGAGTAGTCTTATTCCCACTGTGTAGAGAGCCTGGAACATGGTGCTGCCTCAGTACCCCAGGTGACAGCAAGGCAGGGCCATGGGCACTAGTGTCTCTTGGATTCCTTCACTCTTCTCACCATCTCTCCATCTCTACATGAGAAGATCACCCAATCTGTGCCCTGGGGCAGTGCAAGTCCTTGTGGCAATAACCTCACCATTTTCCCTCCCTCATTGTCCACACTGATGCTCTGTGTATGGTGTGAGCACAGGCAGAGCATCCTCTGCATTTCCCCAGTGCTTTGGTCTACATTGGAGGACCATAGGAAGCTTTATCTATCCTATACCTTCCCACATGGACAGTCAGTGCCTGTAAAATTGTGCTGCATCAGAAAGATTTTCCTACTGCAGATCCATTTGTTCCTCTTGCTTTTTGGCTCCCAGAGAGGTTTTGTGCAGCATTCCCAGCTTGTTTCCACTTGGGTGGCTGAGGCAGTCTGCAGCCTTCAGAGCCATTTCGAATTCTATTTGTTTATTTTTGTAAAAAAAAAAAAAAGAGCGAGAGAAAAAAAGAAGTATTTTTTCTGTTGGGGGATGTCATAATTTTTCTGTGTTCACCCTGACATTTTGTCCATTACCTCTGGAGTTTGCCCATAGGAAAGAATTAAACAGCTGAGTCTCCACTAAAAAAACTCTAACGAAACAAACTTTGAATCAGATAAATGGGAATTCTGCGCTGTACATCGGTCCTGCTCTCATAATGCGCTCTCCCAGTTCACTCAGTTTTTTGGCTTCATCCTTAAAGGAGACCATCTACTTAATTCAAATCCTCTGGAGGAGTTCTCAGCTTGATGAACAGGACGTTGGCATTAATGAAGAGTAATGGCTGGGTAGGCAAACCAGGAGCAGTAGCTGACACGGCTGAGACTCACAATTATGTTGGGTTTAGATATAACATCTGTGGCTGGTGTTTTCACACATTTGCAGCGTTTTCCATACCAGTAAAGAGAAGGCTGAACAGGGCTGAAGTGCCTTTCTGAACATAAAGGGTTCAGGACCCACAGGTGGGATGAGCCCTCTTCCCTCTAGAGATGCAGTTCTGCAATAAGCCTCCATTTCTTGGCATGTTGTAAGTCTCCCTTAAATTGTTTTTGATCAGAGATAATCCACAGCAATCTTGTTTTAACATCAAGCCTTTCTTTATCTGCAAACTCCACTCAGCTCTGGGCTGGCTATTGCAAAAAATAGCTTTGTTCTTACTCATCTCCTTCCCATCAGCACTGCTGGTGGTCCTGGTCATGGCGTTATCTTCAGAGCTGCAGGGCCTGTGGAAGGCTGGAAGGGGGATGTGATGGCCCATTCCCAGCCGCTGGGCTGCAGGAGGTTCGCCAAACCCCAGTTGTCCCAACACCCTGAGCTTTAACAAGGCTCCTAAACAAGCTGTCACCACTGGTCCTTCTTGTTTCCAGATCTTTGTTTTGCTCCACTTGGTTGGGTGATAGCGGCTTGGTTTTACACTACTTAGCACTGCTACATGGAGAGCAAGAACAACCTCACTGCTGGATACTGATTTTCTTTCTGCACTAAATATGTGGCCTGGATGGCAGGAAAATTCAGTGATCCTGATGGTCACTTCTAGCCCTTATCCCTATTTTCAGCTAAAGAAAGTAGACCCTGCTCTGTTGGAGGGGCTTTTGGACTGCTTTATACCATCTCTGATGCCACCACACTCAGGTTTGTCTTTATGCAGCTCCAGAAAATTGGTTGATCTTAACAGGTCCACATTGGTAGAAATGAGGTGATCTGGCAGGATAAAACAGAGGCAGGAGAATTAGACTTCACGCATTTTTGTCACCTGAGTGAACCTCTGGGGACACGAAACAAAATTCGGCTGTATAGTGGAGTATTAAGGCATAAAATATTGCAGCATAAAATATAGATTAACTCCCTATTTTTTCTCTTTATCTCTGGCACTTGCTTCTTCAGCATTTCTCTCTCAAAAAGAAAAAATGGTCTTATGATATGACTGTAATGAAGAGTCTTGAAAAAACGTGAATGTTTTAAAGTTTTATTCTTGTGAATACTCCACTGTCCTGGAGGTGGCTGAACATCTGCCTGCTGATGGGAAGTGGTGAATGAATTCCTTCTTCTGCTTTGCTTGTGTACGTGGCTTTTGCTTTACCTATTGAACTGTCTTTATCTCAACCCAAAGTTGAGAAAACCCAAGTTTTCTCACTTTTACCCTTTCAATGCTCTCCTCCATTTCACTGGTGGGGAGTGAGCGAGTGGCTGCGTAGGGCTTGATTGCAGGCTGGGGTTAAACCATGATGTGTGGAATACATGAGGCAAGGATTTCTAACTTCAGATAAATTGATTTGCAGCCAAGTTTTGCATTGCTGCTCTAATTTTCTTAGTATATGGGTTTTTTTTTATTCTTTTATGCCATGCTAAGAACTTGTTATACTGCTTTGTCATCTACGCTGTTAAGTACAAGGGAAATAATTGATTGTTTTTATTTAGATCTCCTCTTCACAAAGACAATTTTTCTTTGTTAGACTGAGTTTCCGTGCTGTGCATTAAAAAGCTGGATTTCTGGAAACTCTTTCTTTAGTGGGAGTAATTTTTCAAGAGAACACCAGGCCCATAGTAGTAGATGAGCGATGGTGAGGGAATAACACTGGGAATTGCTGCTGGTGAGCGGGGCTGGGCTGGCAGTTTTCTGATAGAGGATTTTCTGATGCTGTGTTTTTAAATTCTTATTCTGTGAGAATGCCTAAGGGCATCATCAGGATGCTTTACTTCAACTCTGTTATTTTAAGTCTTCAGGGATTCTGTGTGTTATGTAAAAGTCAAAATGATAAAGCCAGGGCAAAAAGAGGAATGAAATGAAACTTTAAAAATTTTGACCTACAAGAAATGTTCTGACCTCATCAAAGCAGAGGCGTAAGGACAACACCAAGCTATTTCAGAGTATTTCATTTCACTGCAAAGTTAAGATTCTGAATTTTTATTCCAATTTCAGTGGCAACTTAATGCTAAATTACTTGACTTTCTCATAGCAGGAGACGTATCAGCTGTAGCTTTGCAACTTTTTGTAAACTGGAGCTATAGCCCAATTTTTAGCAATCTTCATATTGGTTTCCACCCCATCTCTGCAAATCACTTCTGAGAGTGCAGATAGAGATTTAGAATAATCACAGAAATAATATCCTGGTTGCCTTGATCACAGATAAACATAGACCTTTTCTGCTGAGCTCCAGCAGCTCATCTCTGACTTCAGTGTTGCTGTAAATGAAAGGACAGTGAGGTTAATTGTACTTGAAGGAAAAAATTCATTGGCAATTGGGACCATTCCTTGCTATGGGTATCAGTCTTGCAAACACACAGATGCGTATTACACAGAGGAGTGCTAATAAGAAGAGTCATATTGTTTATAGACTGTGTTTGATGAGGTCTGAGATAACATTTTGCTTCTCTGTAAAACACTGAATTTAATCCTACTTTCTGTATAGCTATTTTTATTTCCTGCATGCTGTTTTTATACACAGCCATTTTTGGTCAGAAGCTGTCTACAAAAATTATCAGTGAGCAAAACCAAGTGTGAAGCAGAGGTTCATTGGGGTGAAATATTCCCCTTGCCCATCCTGGAAGACAATATAATTATGAAGAACAGTTTCCTTCTCCATACGCACACAGGGAAGGTGATCTCTGTGACAAACCATTTCAGTTAACAAGGTCTAGCGTGAAGGTCTGCAGCTAAATCACCCGTGCTGGAGGACTCTCGACTTTGCTAAGACTTATCAGGGAGCACCTGATATCCTGAGCAGATTCACTGTGTGCCGTGGGCTTGCAAAGATCCTGGTATCAGCAGCATGTGGGAAGGTCTGCAGTGCAGAGCCATGCTTAAGGCTTACATGGAACAATGGTGGATGCTGCCATGTCATGAGTCTTTTAGCTGCAGCTGCTGGGGAAGAAATTTTGGGTTAAGAAAAGGAAAAGCCTGGCTTGGCTTTCATCTCCCAGAGAATCCCATGCACCCCTACTTTCCCCTACCTTTGCTCCAGCTTTTGCACAAAGCCATCCTTCCCATGGATAAGATTTCTTCCAGTGTTGTCCTTCATTTACTCTAATCCTGGACTCTTTTCTATGGAATTAGTATTCTGCTTTTTCTGTCCAGACACTCTTCAAGATCATGCCCAAACAACTAAACTAAAAAAAAAAATCACCTTGATAGGTACCCAAGTGGAAAGAAAATGATGTTCTGCCTGTTCTAATACAAGGAGGAAAGAAGATCTGATTTTTTTCTGGCATTTAGAAAACGAGGTTTACCTGAATTGCACAGGTGTTGTACTTAACCTGGTGTTTGGTCTTAGAAAAAGCAAACTCCACCAGCCCAAATAGTAGAGTGTCCAAAAATTTCTAAAAATGCCCTCTTCTTTGCATGGGTTTCACATGGACATATTCATGCAGAGGGATTTATTTACTGAGAAAAAAATAATTACAAGTTAGATTTTTATCTGTCTTGCATTTTATTTTCATTTCTTAAATGAGCTGTAATTCATTTAATTAGTTATGATTGATCATATTCATATCCTCAAACATACAAATGCATGCCAATATATACATAAAAAGGTGCGCCGATGTGCCTCTTGCTCTGCTTTGTGACTAAGAGGGTTAAGAGCAGATGAAAGAAACTAATGAATAGCACGAAAAGAAAACTGAGGAACAGATATCTGAGATACTCTCCTTTTCCAATTGAATAGATTATAATTTCTAGGAAGTCTTACAGGTATCGTGAATCTGTCAAATTATCATTGTGTTGATTTGTTAGCTTCACCACACAGAGAAACTAATCATTTCTAATGGAAACCTTTAAACAATTCTTTCTGTTCAAAAGGGAGACTGTAATGTACAGCACTGAGTCTAATTTTCATTAATTTGTGCCTGAGCAAAGAGACCTTTTTTTTATGGAGTAGGAAACTCACTTTATGATCTGCACAAAAATGAAGTCGTTTGGAGACATGAAGAGCCGGTGCCAATGCACTTTCACAAAAGGAGAGGTGAAATATCCTTGAACTCTCTTTTTCCTAGCAGTGCCTGTAATGCCATTGAGCCAGAAGATGATCCCAAGCACAGCCTGGAGAACGATATGCTGGCATGGCTGCTCCAGAGTTGGGAGCATTAGCAGTTTGACAGTGGTGACTTTGATTTAGGAAGAGTGAGAAACTGAAGGCTTGTCCCTGCTCCATTTCTCAAAAATGAATTTTGGTTTTGAACAAGATAGATAAACCCTTGACAGATGGGGAGATATGAGCTGCTCTCTGGGTGGCCCTAGAGTCTGGCAAGGACCTGCCAGTCAAAGCTGGTTAGGAAATATGACTGCTTAGTGACCACTCCCTGCATGTGAAGGGCAGCCTTATACTCCCCAGTGCATCATGTACAAAACCAATTAAGCTCATGCAGTTACTGAAATTGCTGAGTGTTGCCCCACCTGGGCAGTTATGGGCTTCCTGTTACTTAAATAAAATGCCAGTGATGCTATACCTGACCCTAGGTACTTCAGCTTTATAAATGGCTCACAAAGACGACATGAATACAGCAGTGTGGATCCCAAATTATGGGGGTGGGTGCTTCTTTCTCCCAAAGACTACATGCCTTTCACAGACACCTGGTCTTGGGTGAACCAAGTTGGGCACTATCAGCCTGCACACCTTGGCACTGCCATCTGCCTCCTGAATTCCTTGGCACATTCTGGTGTTAAAAACTAGGATAACACAGACCCATTAATTCATCCCCTAGTTTGCTTTTTCATTTCCTGCAGGGCAGCATCTGGAAATGCATATCTGTCATCCTTTAAGGAATATACTTTTATTGTGGTTGAGAATCTGTTATGGCTTTATAAATTGCATACCTTGTTTGGAGCATAGCTTACTGTAATGACTTTGATATGATTATATCAATATAAGAAGTGATACTTCTTGTATTGCAATAACTTTGTCATTATGGAGCATGTTTGCAGTGTGGTAGGTAGTAACTCTGACATATTCAACCTGTGCAAAGGTCACACTGGCAACTTCTAGTTTGTAAAGTATGTGATATATATTTGCTATAAATACCCAGATTTGTTTCATACTTATAAAAAGTATCTGAATATTTACAAAATATATAAAATTAAGAATAATTGAATTAATCTGTACTTTTCCTACCCTTTCTTCTTTCCTTTCTTCTTGAGAAGATTTAAAACCCAAAGCACCTTTTGACTATTAGTTCCTGCTGTTTCAGGTTTGAATATTCTCTGTAAATATTTCATGTTTTGTCTTTGCAATATGTATTTTTCAAAAAAATCCTTCATTAAAATTTAAATTGCAGTCCTGAGTACAATTTACTTTGCATATTTGGCATACACTATATTCTATTTAGCATAGCTTATACAGGCTGTTTTTCTGCTTTTAGGATATTGGACAAGGATATACATGGGAAATGATTATTCCTCATTTGCCAAATGCAGAATATTTATAAATTCTTTCCAAGCATCCAGCTTTTGACACAGCTGCAACAAGAACTTGGGCATGATAGACAGGTTTTAATTCATTGTTGTGTTTCAAATTGTTCCTGTGAAGTTAGTAAACCTCGGAGCAGGATTGGAGATGTTGTTTTGTCCCACATTTTCCCTTCTTTTTTTCTTAAAAAAAAAAAAAAAATAAAAAATATCCCTTCTCTTAAAAACTAAGTCTGTAAATCAAGTCTAGAGTAATACTAGGTGACATATTTTTGCTTATGCTCCCAGACAGCATATAATAAATAAATAAATAAATCCCCTTTCCAATTCTGTTACCTTAACAACAAAAAAAAAGCAATCTGCTATAAATGATATCTGTAGTCGGGTATTGCACAGCTCTTTGCTTCATAAAGACCCTGATACTTAGTATGGCAGAAGGAGAAAATAAAGCACTTTTGGAGTGAAATAATCCTATTTCGGAAGAATCCTTTGTTTAATAGCCCATATACTTTCATTAAGCATAATTCCATCGCTCAGTTTCTGCTGTCAATGAGATTATCCTGTTCGGCTTCTGGAGCTCAATTGCAGCAAAGTAGAGAGCAAAGCATAAATGCTTTGCACTGGTATTATTGCAAAGAGACAAACACAGCTGCATTTCACCCTGGACACCTTGAGTCATATCAATCTTCTTGTGAAGCAGCAAACCTCTTCCAAGTATGGGGGCTGGTAACCATCTAGATGTCTTTCTGGAGTTCTGAAGGCTGTCATAAGGTGACACTGAGCAGCAGGTCTTGCATCTTAGTAATCACTCAGCCTTCTGTATAGGAGGAAAAAAAAATGTTGTAGGACAAGGGAATGCTAAAGCTGGTTTGAATGTGCAGCATCTCCCCTCTGTGCTGCACCTCTTAGGATCTGACTGAGAATCATAGAATAGTTAGGGTTGGAAAAGACCTTAAGATCACCTAATCCCAAACCCCATGCTATAGGCAGGGACACCACACAATAGACCATGTCACCTAAGATTCTGCCTAACCTGACCTTGAACACTGCCAGGGATGGAGCATTAACCACTTCTCTGGGCAACCTGTTCCAGTGCCTCACCACTCTCACAGTAAAGGACTTCTTCCTTATATCTAACCTAAACTTCCCCTGTCTAAGTTTGAACCTGTTACCCCTTGTCCTATCACAACATTCCCTAATGAAGAGTCCCTCTCTAAAAAAAATTTGGGATGAAGGAGGCTGTCCCTGTAGCAACACTTACTCAGTTTTGCCTATGGCTTTGCAGTTGTGAAATGTATGAGCTACTTGAGTCATTAAGGGTCAAGGGCTCACCTTGGGCACCTTAGGTAGGTCTCAGAGCAGCAATCTATTGCAGTTGTATGCAAAGCTGTGATTAAGCACATCCCGCAGATGCCCATTTCACCCTGCTAACGGAAGGTGAATCTAGAGGGCACCTCAGGTGGAGGTGAATCCTTGATGGGGCCTTCAGCGGTAGCTCCTTGGTCTTGGGGCAACTGCAGGTTAATAAAGGTACTTATCTGGCCTCATGCTCTCTCTCTGCCTTTTTTGCTGGCTATTTCACATATATCATCACTTCTCACAAGCAGACACCACAACTTCATTTGAAGGAAAGAGATGGTGAGACAAGCAAGGAGACCTCCCTTGTCAGAGGAATGGGCTGGTGGAACTGAACCAAGCAGAAAGACAAGAGGCCAGAAGGGTAGGCTGGTGTGAAACAATCTGAGTAGGCACTTAGTGAAGGATGACATTGGGGGATAAGCAGATTCCTCTATAAGTTTCTTTTTAGATAGATGAAGTCAAAACACACATGTAGAGAGGAGCTATTGTGGACCTCAAAGATGTTTTCTTAAGGATATTGATTAAATATTATAGGAGGAAATGGCCAGAGGCAGGGACACTCTCTACATGCTCTACTTCATCCAGTCATTCCCTAACCCTGTTTTCAGGGACAGGAACTTGCATTAGATGTCTCCAGTCTTGGGTCTGATCCAGAATGGCTGTTCCTGTGATGTATAATCCCACCAGCAATGCTGACAGAGGATGGGACTGGGTGAACAAAGGGACAGTGAACTATTTTAAATACTTAATTACTGCACTGATGACACTGGGCCATGTGTATCTGCAAGTCATTTTGTTTCAAAACCACTAGAATTTTTCATTCTATGTCGAAGTTTTGACTGAGAGGCAAAGACTAGAGATAAGAGAGAAGAAAAACCTGCTTCAGACTTTGGTGCTAGTGTATAACAGGCTTGATATGAAAAAATCTTGTAGACAGCAAAGTCTTTGCTATAAACTTCCCCAGTGCCTTGTTGCTGAAACTCCTGACTAAGAAGCAGCAAGATTTCTGCTGCTGGTGCTCCTGCATTGCTCTTTAAGACCTGGGAAGTTTGGCAGAGCTGTGATTTATCACCTGAATGCAGTTGTATCCCTCTCCCATGAATACAGCTTTGTTCTAAAGGGCCTGAGAAGTTGGTTAAAACAGCAAGTCAGGGTGTCCTGGAGGATTTGGTTTTGCATTGAAGGGATCAGACTTTTGTTTATTGCTTCCACACTAAGTTTTGTACATGAGCTGCTACCAGAAGTTCTTGTGCAGTGGAGATGAACGATGCTTTGCTGTGGTGGAAAAGCAAGCCTCTTTTACACCCAGCCTGTTCCCCTCATCTCTGCTACCCCACAGTGGAGCATGTTGAGCTTTGTGATTTTGTGGGGTATTTTTGTTATGGAAGAACCAGTGTCTCTGCAAGCCCTAAAAGCCACTGTTATGTTTTTGGTTTAATTGCGTGCATTACTGCTAAATAACAACTCCTTCCCCCACGTACTGACCTTTAAATCTCATTGGTTTTTGGTAGTGCTGTTCAGGCTTTGTGTGTTTTGAGTAGAGAGGAGGTACCACCATGAAAAAGGAGAAGCCCTGTAACAAGAGGGTGAAACCTTTGACTGTGTCCACCTTGCTTTATCCTGGTGTTTGGAGAAAAACCAAACTTTTTTTGTGCGTTTTGTACAGCACCTGGCTTATTCTCCTCCTAGCCCATTTCTTTAGGGGTGCAAAGCATTTCTACCATAAGTGTGCAGAGCAGTGGTGCCCTAAGAAGATAAAGGGATATTTTTAACCAGCTCTGAAAACACAGATCTGAATTTCACCGCCATGGAAGTGCCCTTGGTTCAGACTCCCTGGAGCTGTAAGAAGCACTCAAATACAGGGTAGTGCAGAGGAGCTCAAATATGCCAGAAAACAGCTTAGTACTGTGATTCAGACACATCTCTTTGGAAAGGAGTTCTGTAGTGAGGAATGAGTGAGGTGGGAGACCCAGCAGGAGAAAGTAGCTGCTAACTGTTGATATTGGTTTGTAAGTCCTTATGTAAGGCCTAGTGTATAAACAGATAAAGATGATTTTTGCTATACCTGGGAAGAAAGCACTACTTTATATAATATTTTAATTTGTTTAGACTGAATTTCTTTACAGTTATTCACAAAACCAGTCTGTTGTGTAGACACAGGTGGGAAGTATTGATTTTAGTTCAGGGAGTGTAAATATGTTTGGTAACAAATAAACTGTTAATGTGGGTGAACAAGAGGGAACCTGGTTGTGTTTACCGTGATGAGCCAGCTGTGCAGTCAGAGGCAGGTGTGAGAGGCAGTGGGACAGGCATAGGATGGGGACCCACCATGGCAGCACATGTTCAGTGCAGGTTTGCTGCCCATTTCTGGGATCTTCTAAGCTGGCAAACATAAATGCACAAATGCATATAGAGAAAAAAAAGAATGCCCAAAGTCATTTATAAAAAAATCCTGCTGCTGTCTGGGGATACTGCAAGTTTCTCAGCATCCCCAGTTGGGACCTGGATACTCCAGCCTTGGACTTGTAGCCTGAAATCCCACAAAGAGGCCATGCAAGCTGACACTCATCTTTTTCCCCAAAACCTCACCTCTCTGGCATTACATTTCAAATTACTCAGCTTCTTTGGTTTGCTTCCTGTTCCTCTGGGTGTATAATTGATATCTCATACTGTAGCTCCAATATGACACAGAATTAAATGCCCTACATGGCCAGATAACTTGAAATAGATAGCAGTCCTCCAGCCACTGGTTCTGAAAAATGAAATGCTTTGAGAATAACTGAGTTAAACGTTCAGGTTTTTAAAGCCTGGCACACAGTAACAGGACATATGGTGCCTTTATTTTAACTGTTTGAATTATTCTTTATTGCTCTGTGGTCAACCACTTTCAAGCAGAAGCTTCTCTCCTGCAGAAGAGGTAATTCAGGTATTTCTGTGGGGCTGTGCAGACATGAGGATGGGTCAGCCCAGCTGCCTTGACACCACACCATATTTTTTTCACCTCTGTCATATTCCCTGCTGCCTTGAGCATCTCTGCTGAAGGCCCAGCTGTGCAGGGAAGGTGTACCTGTGGCTTCTGGAAGGAAATTCATTTGCATTTGTGGGGCCAGAAAAAGTCATCGGCAGATGGTGGTGCACAGGGCTCTGTAGTTGCTGTGCAGGAGCCCAAGCTCCTCGTTCTTCCCCAAACCCAGGGAAAGTGCTCACTTCATCCTCACTCAGCTGGAATAACAATGACCTGCCATTAACCTCCTACTAGCTAAAGTTTTATTGGAGATACCGCACAGGAAAACCACCATTTTCAGTCTTCTATAATTCTAAGAGCCAAACGCTGCCTGAGCTGATAAGAGGAGAGGAAGCTGGAAAACATTTTGGATCTTAATGTGAGGAATCCAACCTGTCTCAGCAGAGACATGAGGGAAGTAATAGAGGGGCACCTTAGCACGGCTGTTGCTTTCCCCATGATAAGGAAAATACCTGGGGAAGAATCAACTGGAGGTATGACGTTGCACAAATCACAGATGAGATGTGATGCTGAGAGGGGAGATGAGGCAGCAGAAAAGCTACAACAACCTCCGGGGAAGTCCAGTTCATAAACTAGGAGAAAGGGCTGGGTATGGACACACCTAAGGAGGAGCTCCAGCAAGGTCTGAGTGCCCAAGCAGAGTGTGCTTGGATGGGAGTCCCAGTGAGTCTGGTAAGGGCCACTAAGCCCTATTGGTGCCCTCAGGATAATGGTAATGAAGCTAATCTGAGTTAGAGGAGCAGATATCCTCTCTGAGACTGCAGAATTGGCTGTGCTATTGCACGTTTCCCAAACCTTCATTGATACCACAAAAAGGGAGAAGATTTCCGAAGGTAGGGTGGGTAAACACAGATGTGGAACAAAGCAAGACATTTCCACTTTTCATCAGGATGTGGGCTTTTCTCACCAAAGCCAAAACCGAAGATCACAACAGGAGACTGATCACTCAGATTATCCTCCAGCCTCCTGCTTGTCTTGGCACACGTGGCTTTGCAAACTTGTTGACTCTGTCACCATCTCTCTACTGATGACAATCCGATTTCCCTCTCTTCAGCAGCTGGTGTTTTAGCTCCTGCTTATGTTTTCTTTCAAGTCTTTGTGAACCAGCCAAAGCTCATTGTGCTGTTCTGACGTTGAAGTCTTTCAGCCTGAGATTTACCGCTTCTAGTTGTTTCATGTCTTCAGCCCTCATGCTGTTTTAGGCACCTGTTCGGTGCTATGGAGCAGTTTGCCTCATGCTTGAACGTACTGTGCAAAAAAAGGTTGCTGAGTTTCTGAACCACTGGAAATTGTGACAGTTGCTGCTGAAAAATTAGCAGTTTGAGCTACTGCATCATTTTATGCTCACTGACTTTCAGAGAGGAAATCTTCCGTGCCAGCAGCTGAAAGAAGAGACATTGTGAATATGAAGTGTGGCCTCCATGCCTGGCGTACATAGGGTGATGGGACTCAGTTCTGGCTACAAGTGTGGAATTCACAAGGAATAGCACAAGCACTTGTGCAGTAAATATCACGGAGGATGTTTCTTTCCCCTTCCTGTTTCTTGGGGGCAGATACTTCATCTGGTCTCTGGAGGGAAGCAGGACCCTAATCAAGAGCATAACAATAGCCAGCATCCTGAGTCAAAATCCTGAGTCATGCCATGAATCCTCGTTTGTTGGAGCACTGATGTAAACTTAAGACTGCTCATTTTATCTAATCCTGTGCTGCTGCTTGCTGGCTGATTTCAAGGTGGATCCAAAATGCTAGCAATTAAATACAAAGATATTTAATGATTCACATCTTAATGATGGAACATCTCATGACAAAGGATTTTACTGAAGGTTATGAGCTACTGCCATAGCAGCAATGGATTTGCTGAAGATCTAACACCCAGCTTAAAGATTGGGTCCAACTATATGGGGGAGGATTTTAGTTAAGCATGCAAATTCAACTCCTGTTGATTTCAATTGGAATCAAACTTCTGTGTTTCTGAACAATCTGTTAGCAGAGTTTTCATGTCACCTCTCTTGGCTGTCAAGTGGAAGACAGACTTTTCTGATGGCTCTCCAAACCCACCCGGGTGCTGTGTTCTGCTTTGGATGTGCCTTTGAGAAACAATCCTGGGGTGGTACCTGTTGCACTAGGCAGTGGCTAACCTCTTGGACATGCCTCCAGAAAGTGATGGGTGCCCTGGTACCCGAGGAGGTGATCTGTGCACAGTGGGGATAACTGGTATACACATCATGCCCAGCTCTGTGGTGGTTAAGCGTGGAGAATGGACTTGGCATCTGATTTGATGCCCCCTTCCAGCATAATCCCTGTGTCCCTACCTGATATACTGACATCTGTATTGATACTCTCATCAATATATAAATATATATGCATAAACACGCACATATATCTTTTCCATGCTTAGAGAACCAAATCAAATTTTCATCTGCATGGGTCTAGCAATCATCAAGACAGTAGCAAGCTCCCAGAAACTTCTCTCTGTGCTTTAGGATAATTAAATGTGCAGGATGCATTTACCTGCATTAGAGAGGGATCATTAGGATAACTGCAGCCTTGGTACAGGTGTACGGTTGAGTTAAGTGTGATTTTAGTACCAAAACTCATCATTCTCTGCCCAAATTAGGACACAGACAACCCAACAGGAAACTCTGAGAAATGGAAAAAAAAGACGTATGGGAGCTTTCTACATTTGTGATTTGCCACGCATACTAGTGGAGCTGCAATACTCGATTAGTAGCAGTAATTGAGATCTGGAGAATGTGGTTCTCCATTTGAAGGGAGCATCCCTTTTGTATTAGTCTCTGAAGTTACTTTAACTTGCATTGACACAAATTAAACTGGAATCTTGCTGTCTATTGATTTTGTCAGCAATGTTTTTCTCCCCTCCTGAAGTCATCTTTAAAGACTTTACTTCTATTAAACCAAATACTGCTAGTTAACTAAAGCCTTTGTTTTTATAGACTCAAGAGAACAAGATCTAACATAAATTAATCATGACTTAATTGACTGAACAAATTCAAGTTCTCTCCAGTCCACTGCACAGCAATATTCCTGTCTTCCCAATGCTGTAACTGAAGGCTAAATGGTACATTGCTTTAACAGCATAAACTTTTTATATCTTTAACACAACATTTTTACTGTGGACACAAGTTTTAATTTCTTTGGAATTAAGTCCACAAAACATTTTCACAGTTAAAAATGCCGAAGTGAACACCATTTTTTGTAATGCATATTAGAGTTGACTTCAATTTCTTTCTATTATCTTTCTTTTTTTTTTTCTCTGTGCATGAACTAAATTATTTATTCGGTATTACTATTTCAAAGGGAAACCAAGCATTAATTCAATTTACAATAGTATTCTGTCACCCTACAGAGGATAAAATGAAATGCAATGAATTGCTAATGTCACTGATGTCAAGAACGCAGTGCATTTAGCAAAGCTGGCTAAATCTTTTATGTGAGTGGCTCTCCTCAGAAAAGCATTGCTGTCAGGAGCCAGCAAACCTAATGCATGGCTTTTGGGTTTAGCCCATGCAGTGAGTATGGGAACAAACCCATCAGTTGCGTCCCACATGGTGGAGCAGTGTGAGAGTTTTGGCATGCCTTGTGGAAGATCTTGCAAAATTAGGGAGATGCTGCTGCTTGATGGCCTTTCAAGGCCATAGCCACCAGTTCCAGAGAAGACAGCCTTGCAACCTCACTGCTTCCTGGAGACAGCACCAGAAACATGGGCAGACACAGCTTCTGCTCAAGATACTCATGACTGACCCATGAGGCAGTGGGCTTGAAGGACTGTTCACCAAATGAATTTGAATAATGAATCCATGCAAGGAAACTGCAGGCTGCTCATGGGCTTTCCATTGTCAAGAGAGGCAGAATTAATAAAATAGGCTGTTCCCTGCCTAGTTTTTTTTCTTTATCTTTGCACTTTTCAGCTCTGCAATTCCCAGTGCTACTTTTTATTTTATTTTTTATTTTTTTTTCCCCTGCAGTAGAGTTTTAAATATCCCAAGCAGTGGTGGGTGTTGCTATTACTTCCCTTAGGAGCCTGTTACTTAATCTAATAAATCTGTCAGGAAGAGGGTTTTTCCTCATATAAGCCTAAACTTTTCACAGCTTTATTTCATGTTGTTTTGCTTAGTTTTGCTCCTTAGCATTGTCTGCAATAAATTCTACCCATGGGACAGTCCAGAGAGTTATCGTGTGATATCCCATCCCACTGTGACTACCATCTCTCTCCCACTGGATGAACTGTGCATGTTTTTCTTGGTTGAATTATTTATTCAATTGAAAGTCACATTTAATGCCAGTCTCTGTGCACGCTCTAATGTCATGTCTTTTTGGTGGTTTTCCTATGGCATGTAGTCAATGCAATGTTAATGTCTGGTGGTTTGCAAGAGTCCAGTGATACAGCAAGATTTTGAGTAGATTTTTTGGAGAAAGGAATACCCAATTTTAGCATCTCCTAGTGGTAGCACTTCATAAGAAGCTGCTGCAAGAGGTTTCTGTTTTTGGTGTTTTGGGGCAGATGAAGAAGGAGTTTTTGCATTGGGTTTTTGGCCACTGGCAGGGGATCTTGCAGCTCTGGGAACCGCAGCTGGGACAGCTGTGGGGACTATTCTGCTTGTGTCTTCTCAGGGACCGCTGGCAACCTGCATGCTGCCTTGGAAATGGCCAAAAGAGGATTTCTTACTTTAGCCTTCGATCCCTCGTTCACTGGTGAAAGTGGTGGAGAAGTTAGGGATATTGCCTCACCAGATATCAATACTGAGGATTTTCAAGCAGCAGTGGACTTTTTATGGAATCATGAAAAAGTTGACTCAAATAAGATTGGAATCATAGGTATTTGTGGCTTGGGAGGCCTAGCGCTAAATGCAGCTGCTATCGATACAAGGATTAAGGCTACTGTGGTATCAACTATGTATGATCTGAC